>PVHX01005787.1:5407-108496 GCA_004024805.1 Geosciurus inauris
TCAAGCCTGTAATCCCAGCACTCAGGGAGGCTGAGACAGGAGAATCGCGAGTTCAAAGCCAGCCTCAGCAATGGCGAGGCGCTAAGCAACTCAGTGAGACCCTGTCTCTACATAAAATACAAAATAGGGCTGGGGATGTGGCTCAGTGGTAGAGTGCCCCTGAGTTCAATCCCCGGTACCAAAAAAAAAAAAAAAAGAGCATCATGTTACTCCTAGTTGTCCTTCCTAATCAAGCAATCTCATTTTACTATTTCCATAAGATGAGAATATAACATTGATATTACAATCAACACTACATTTCATGATTTGAAAGTCAAAAAGGTCATGTAATCCCAGCTGCTCAGGAGGCTGAGGCAGGAGGATTACAAGTTCAAAGCCACTCTGAACAATTTAGCAAGGCCCTAAACAAGAGAGACCTTATCCCAAAACAAAAAAAGGGCAATGTGGCTCAGTGATTAAGTGCCCCTGGGTTCAATCCTTGATACAAAAATAATCCAAAAACATAAAAATAAAAAAAGTCAAAAGGTCACCAAGAAATAAATTAACAATCCAATAAAGCTGGGCACAGTGGTGCACATCTGCAATATCCTAGATCAAAAGTCTGAAACTAGTCAGTCTTGGTAACTTACACTTTCTCACAAAATAAAAAATAAAAGGAGCCGTGAGTCTGCTTCAGTGGTAAAGTGCCCCTGGGTTCAATCCCCAGCACTGCAAAAAAGAAAAAAAAAGTATTTCCACTAATTATAGAATAACCTACATAATACATGCATGGACACTAAAAATATATTAAACTAATTTTAACTTTTATACAACAAAATCAAGGCAAATTCACTAGAGATGCTATCAATATATTATAAAACTAAGATTATGTTACAGTGAGTTATCAAACAGTAAAATATACACACATGCTTAGCATAAATTTAACGTATGCCAAATTAATTTTTTTTGTGTGTATGTGGTGCTGGAGATTGAACCCAGGGGCTTGTGCATGTGAGGCAAGCACTCTACCAATTGAGCTATATCCCCAGCCTGTGCCAAATTAATTTAATTATGAGAACTCACTGCTTTCGACCATTTCTGTAAACTTATAAACAAGTTTACACAGAATTTATTTTTCCATCCAAGGCTTTTGTATTACTAAATAACCTCTTCAAGGCAAGCAAAAATGGGAAAAAAAAAAAAAAAAAGGAGCTAAATTTTTAGTTTACTATGTATTTTAGAGAATTACCTTCACTGTCAATTTCTACTATGTACTTACACCATAACCTAAGTAACAAAAAATAAAAACTCAACGATATTTGGTCCACAGTTCTCCTTTTCCAACTGGGGCCTCCATATACATGATGGTCGGTGGCTATGTAACTGTATCATAACCAAAACCACATTGCGAGGACCTTCCAAGGCATATAAGTAAGCCCCCTCAATAAGAGTCTAAGATAAATCTGTAATACAACATTGAAGGTTCAGATTATTAGACTCCAGTGCTCACTGACAATCTGTTCTTCCCTCATTTCTAAGAATTTCTACCTTATAGAAGTGCTTTGGGTTTTCTTGTTTGGGGGTTTTTGTTTGTTTTGGGGTAGTTTTTTTTTTCTTTTTTTGCGGTACTGGGTATTGAGCTTAGGGAAGCTCTACCACTGAGCTACACCCCCAATTCTTTCCATCTTTTCTTTTGAGTCAGGGTCGTTAAGTTGCCCTGGCGGGCTCAAACTTGCCGAACTCTCTGCCTCAGCCTCACGAGTCGCTGGTATTCCGGGTGTGTGCCACCACGCACGGCATAAAAGGTCTTATTTTTCTAAATCAAGCACCCTTTGGTCAGTGACACACAACCTCCATCTCTGATGTATTTCACCGTGACTGCATGAAACACTACATAATACATCCTTCGAAACATAACAGGTCTTCCACCTAATATGTATCTATCCCCAAAAAAACTTTAGAAAAAAAAGAACACGATTAAATATGTTCACCAGGTCCTATCGAGCAAAATTAAGTTGCAAATTTAGCCATTTGCTGGCATAATGAGCAATGTCGATGTTCAACTAATTTCCTTCATGAAAAAATACAAATTTTAGTTTTTGTAGAATGCAAGAAATCTATCTGGTCTGAGAACTTAGCAATGTTATGTAAAGACTTGACAAAATCAAGACATCAAAATTTTTCATGGTTCCATATGTACCTGTCAAAGCATAGTATTCATAAAACAGTGGAAAGACGGTTTAAACAAATGAAGCGCACAAAATCGAGAGGCAAAAGATTTCATAAGCTCTCCCCCAACTGCGGCCCTCCAGCAGCCCGGTGTTAAACTATTTCCTCGTAACAAACAGCTCACACAGGAAAGAGTTTGCCAACCAGAGTAAAATCACTTCGCGGAGATAACGAACGGAAATGTATTTACGAGAGAAGACCGCGGAAGCCTGGGCAACTCCGCGCGGAGCGCCCCCGTCCCGGGCCCCGCCAGCCAGACTGTAGCATGTGCCCACCGCGGCAGGACGCGAGGCCCTCCCGGAGCAGTCTCCCGGGACGCAGGGCCCCGCCCGGTCTCACCCTCCCGGTTCATTCATTCTGCACTCGGGGCTGCCGCACCCCCGCGCTCCTACCCGGGCAGAAAGGAGATTCCGGGGCTGAGCGGTCGTGATGGGCCACAACCACCGCCCAGAGTCCGGGCCACGCCGCGACTCCCGCGCGCCCGCGGCCTCCGCCCCAGGGTGGTCTGAGAGACCGCGGAGGCCCGCGCCGGCCCGCGCCGGAGACCAGACAGAGCCCCGCAGCCCCGCAGCCTCACCCTCCGCCCAGGCGCGGGCCAGGCCACTTCGCCCACGGGGCGGCCTCCTGGAATCCTCGGTCCCCGCCGCCCGGCTGCCCTGCCGCGGCCGGAAGTCTCCCCAGCGCCCCCTCCCCAGCGCCCGACTTCCCTCGCCGCGGCGGCCAGACCCTCTCCGCGTTGCCTCGGGCCTCTCAGCGAGGGCCGCGGGCCAGAGGAAGCCAAGGGCCACACGCCATGCCACTCCGGCGGACCCAAGCAGAGTGAGGAGCCGGAGACCGGCCTGGCGGTTACCTTGATGATCCTGCGGGGCAGCCCGGCCATCTTGTCAGATCCCGAGTTCGGCCTCTGGTTTCGTCTCCGGCTCCGCTCGCCTCACGCACGAGTGGAAGTCCCGGGCTCCACTTCCGGGGGACGTTGCCGCGCCCGCCGCCGCCGCCGCCGAGGCCCCTCGGGAAATGTAGTCCCTGCTTGGGCACGGGCTCGGGCGGGTTTCCCTCCGACCTGGCCCCCTCCCCCGCGCTCCCCGCCCCAACCCCAGCTGGGGGTGGCGGAAGTGACGCGCCGCGACGGGGCAGGGACTTGGGGGAGGCGGCGCGGGGCGGCGCGGAGCTCGGGCGCCCGCGGCCGAGCCTGCGGCGCGACCGTGGGACTGAGCGGCCAGAGCCCGCAGGCCCCTTATGCAGGGCCACGCCCGCGCCGGAGGACTACGTAACAGAGGCTCGGCCTGCGACGTAGCCCATTCATTCTTTCCATGGTTCATTCAGCTTGCCTGCATTGCCGCGGCCCGGCTGTCGCTGCGGGGACACACACTCCATAGCAAAGCTTCTAAGCATGGGTCTCTCTAGTTATCCAGATCTTGGCGAGCGAGTCTTGATGTTTAAGTAAACTCGACCTCTGGGTAGGCTAAAGGAGAAAGGGTTTAGAGCGAGTCAGACTCGGGAAGATGAGTGGCTTCTGAACGCTTAGACGTAGCAGTTGAGATGCAGTTGCTAACTTGACGAATGACCAAGGAGAGAATTAAAGAACGCAGAGGGATTACCCACTCTACCCAAAAGGATTAGAATGAGAGTGCCCAAAACGGGAATTGGGGAAAGCATTTTACTGTTGGGCATTGTCGCTTGCTAGGCATTTTACTGTTTGGAAGCATTTTACTTCTTCTTTACAGCAATCTTAAGAAGGTATTGCCTCCATTTTAAAATGAGATTTAGAAAGATAACTTTTTTCCAAGGTTATAGCAGAAGAAAGTGGAGCTGTTTCGTTCTTAAGCAGGTCTTCAAAGACATGGGTCTTAACTACTTAACCAGAGTTAAGTAACACAGTTACTTAATTAGCACAGTTAACCAGTTAAATAACACAGTTACTTACTAGCACAGTAACACAGTAAATAGATGGTGAATGAATGAATGAAGATGTGCCAGGTCCTGTGTTAGGGGATGAGAATACAGAAAAGAAAAGGCACTGACCGTGCCTTCCAGTGTAAGAAAAAGACAAGTAATTAATTACAATCCAGTGTGTTAAGGGCTATAATCGAGGTTCCTCTAAGACACTATTTGAGCACAGAAGCATTAACTACATTAGAACTCAGAGAAGGCATCTTAAAGAAATAGAGGCCTGAATGATGAGTAAGCGTCTACCAGATCCGGAAGTGAGAGCATACCAGGCATAAAAAATAGCCTATGAAATAGCATTGTGCTGTGAGAAAGAAAAAAAAATTCATTAAAGAAACTAGGAATATGAATGCAGGAAATCTAGTAAGAATAATGAGAAACATTTCAAGCTGGGCACAGCAATAAATGATTACATGGATTATCTCATTTGATTATAAAGTATACAGGAAGGCTTTATTATTCCCATTACCTTTAAAATGAAAAACTAAGGCTCAGAGGTAATGAGAACTTGAGAATGAGAACTTTAAATAACCAGAAGTCTGAAATGGGTTGTTCTGTGACTAGAAGAATCTGAGAAGGTTAGTGACACTGGACAAAAATAATTTCAGATATTTTAGAAAGGACCCGGGATAATTCACCCTTCTAGAAAAAAAAAGGCAAAGCAGCTATTGAGTTAGAAGTGTGCAAATCTAGTCAAGCGCAGCTGTGCAGGCCTGTAATCCCAGCGGCTCAGGAGGCTGAGGCAGGAGGAGGATGGTGAGTTCAAAGCCAGCCTCAGCAATTTAGCCAGGTTCTAAGCAACTCAGTGAGACTACCTCTAAATAAAATACAAAAAAAGGTTAAGGATGTGGCTCAGTGATTGAGTGCCCTTGATTTCAATCCCTGGCACCAAAAGTAAAAGTACACAAATCTGCAATTTGGGCCGAGCTTGGAAAGGAAGACACATCTCTGCTCAATGCTGCGTGTTATGGTTCAGATCTGGAATGTCCCCCTAAACTCCTGTATTGAAAGCATGGTTCCCAAAGCAATAAGGTTCAAAAGTAGGGCTTTTAGGAAATAATTAGATCATGAGAACTATAACTTCATCAGGGGAATGATTCATTTTTATGGATTAATAATTTGCATGAACTACTGTGTTGCAACTGCAGGCAGGTGTGGTGTGGCTGAAGGAAGTAGGTCGCTGGGGTGTGCCCTGGAAGAGTTATCATTTTCCAGTCTCCCTATCCCTCTCTGTCCCTGTGTCTCACACTTTCTCCTTCCTAGCTGACATGAGCTGAGCAACTTTCCTTACTCTCACTTGGGGCCCAGAGCAATGGAGTAGGCTGTGCATGGAAGGAGACCTCTGAAGCCACGAGCCAAAATAAATCTTTCCTCCTCTAGGTTGTTCTTGCCAGGTATTTTGGTCCCAGCAACAAAAGGCTGACTAATACAATGTGTCAGCCTGGGCAGCTGATAGGGGCCAGAACATCCACTTCCATGATGCCTCACAGGTCTGGCAAGTCCTTGCTGGCTGCTATTCCATCTCCATGGAGGCCTCTCCCTGGCCTATCAAGGTCTTCCTCACTGCAAGATGGCTGGGTTCCAAGACTGAGTGGTATAGCAAATAAAAGTAGAAGCTGAATTGCCACTTTTGACCTAACTGTGAAGTCACATAGCATCACAATCTATTGTCAACCAGCAACAAACAAAATCCCACCTAGTTTCAAGGGTAGAGAACATGGAGTTCATCTCTTGAAAGAGGAGTAACAAAATTTTAGAAACTGGCACTGGGGTTGTGGCTCAGTGGTAGAGAGCTCACCTAGCACGTGTAAGGCGCTGAGTTCAATCTTCAGCAACACATAAAAATAAATAAATAAAATAAAGGTATTGTGTCCAACTACAACTAAAAAAAAAGTTTTAAAAAAGATTCTAGAAACTAGCAGAATATGTGTGATGGAAGGTTTAGTTGTAGCCAACTTTAGAAAACACAAACAGCCACATGTACAACATTTGTCAGAGTGTATTTACAATCATCTACCTTTGAATCGCCTGGGGTGCTAGTAAAATAAAAATATTTCCGGAGCCTTTCCCCCAGATATGTAAATTCTCTAGTCAGTATGCAATATTGAAAATCTGTATTTAAACATCATAGGTTTTTTTTTTTTTTAATTTTACAATCAGCCTTTTTTTTTTTTTAACTTTTTTTCATAGACATTTGTTTTATTTATTTATACGTGGTGCTGAGGATCGAACCCAGGGCCTCCCGCATGCGAGGCAAGCGCTCTACCGCTGAGCTACAATCCCAGCCCCTCATAGGTTATTTTGATATATCTCAACATTTGTGTGTGTGCAAGTGGTACTATGAGTCAAACCCAATGCATCATATATGCTAGGCAAATATTCATGAAGACTAAGAATGGAGGCTGTGGAGCCTCAGCCCAAGTTTGAAAACTTACATTTTATTTAATTTCTTTGTCCTTAATTTTCTTTACCTATAAAATACATATAACTTCATGTGGTTGTGAAGTTGAAATGACATAATATATCAAGTACTGGGAACAGTACTTAGCCCTTGTTAAGTGCCATTAATGTAATTTGATATAAACAGGTCTAATTTTCTTTAGGAAATCAGATTTTAGAAGCTTGACAGTATAACTTTGGCAAAGATTTGTTTGATGGTATGAAATTCTCTTAGAATGTTGACACTTTTCAAATATATTTTTGTCACATTTCTCTTAATTACTTTCTCTATTCTTTTCCTCCTTGAGAACTGCTCACACTAGAGTCATCTGGAAAATGAAATCTAAACCTTGGGTTCATGTTAATTCTATAGCACAAAATATATTCTAGATGGATAGATTGTTACAGGGCTGATATGGGTTTATTCTCAATTAAGAAGGCTAGTTTAGAAGCCTAATTACTATATCCAATATAGAGACAGAGAATAAAACAGTGGTGGGAGGGGATATAACTCAGAGGATACCAAGTAGCCAATATGTAGGATGAATAAGTCTAGAGATCTAATGTACAATATGAGGATTGTAGGTAATAAAAGTGTGCTGTATATGGAATTTATTCTACTAAAATGAGTAAGTTTTAGATGCTTTTGCCACAAAAACGAAACAAAAACATGAATTAACCAAGTGAAATCATGGGTATGTTCATTTGCTTCACTATAGTAACCTTTTTACTATGTATATATTTCTACAGGTATTTATATGCCTTAAACATACACAATAAAATTTTTTGACTGCACAGACGTTGTCCTCCTCCACTACCACCTGGTGCTAGGGTTTGAACCCATGTCTACTAAGCAAGCACTATAATTTTGAGGTATATTTCCAGCCTAAGAAGTATATATTTTTAAAGAATCTTATTAACACAGAGCGTGGTGGTGCATGCCTGTAATCCCAGTGACTTGGGAGGCTGAGGCAAAGAGGATTGTGAGTTCGAAGCCAGTCTCAGCAACTTAGCAAGACCCTAAGCAACTTAGCAAGACCCTGTCTCAAAGAAAAAATAAAAAAGGACTGGAGATGTGGCTCCATAGTTAAGCACCCTTGAGTTCAATCCCTGGTACAAAAAAGAATCATATTTACTATATCCATACAATGGATTAAATAAGTAGGCCTAAAAAACTAATTTAATCCATTCTTTCAGGGAAGAGGTATTGGGCAGCTAGAGAACAGAGATAAAAGGAGAACTTTAACTCTGTTAGTAAGCTTTCTGTTACTAGGCCAAATGCCTGAGATAAGGAACTTTAAAAGAGGAAAGTTCTATTCTGGTTCACAGTTATGAAGGTTTCAGTTGGCCTGTTGCTTTGGGGCATGTGGAGAGGCAGTATATCATGACAAGAGCACACGGCAGAAGAAACTGCTCTTTTCCTGGCATTAGGGAAGAGGAGGGGCTCATCTCCTGATGTCCCCTTCAGTCAAGGGTATACCCCTTGACTGAAAACATCCCATTAGGCCTGACCTCTTCAAGTTTTCATCACCTACCAATGGCTAGGGACCAAGCCTTTACTACTTGGGCCTCTAGGGGGCACACATTTAAAATTTAGCATCTGTCAGCTTCAGTCACACACATGTGTAATCTAGCAACTCTAGAGGCTGAGGCAGGAGGAACTAAAGTTTGAGGCCAGCCTGGGCAACTTAGTGAGACCCTGTCTCAAAACAAAAAACATTTTTAGAAAAGGACTGGGGGATTGCTTTTCAGCCTTTTGACTAAGATCAAGTATAGAAAAGGACTGGGGGTATGGCTCAGCAGTAAAGCACCACTGGGTTCAATCCCCAGTACCAGGAAACAAAAACAAAATATCCAAAAAATCAAATAGCATCAATACTCATAGCTTTTGAATTTTGAACCCTGTGACTATGTGGCCTATTCAAAATGTAAAATATTAATTCACTAATTCAATTCACTAATTTAAACAGTCCACTCTAAAAAGTATTCAGAGCTCTTTCAATGCTGGTGAAAATGGTATAATATATTCAAACTGCAGAAAGGTGCAAGTCCATGCATGGTACTGAATAAATGATTACAGTGGCCAGACAGCTCTGCTATACTGAAGAGTGCTAGGTAGAATTCTTAATATTTTTTTTTAGCTCTTTGTCACACTTCACTCTTACTTATTTCTTTCCTGTCTCTCTTCCTTCTGGATCTCAAACCATAAGTGCCTTTGCAATATGATGTAGAAAAAGAGAAAACCAGAATGCAGGCTGTGTTGGAGGAATTAGAGAAGTCTTGTTCCCTGCAAATCACTTACTCTCAAGATCAAGCAGCCTCCTGTTGCTTACTCCTCCCCCACCCTAAATATTCCAGGTTTTCCATTTCAGTCCTACAATAGCAATATGCATAAGTACTATTTACTCTGCAGTCAATAAGTTAGGACATTCATGCCTGACCTCCTCAGAATCAGGAATCTCCTCCATCTTGTTTCCCACTGTACCCCTAGCACAGGGTCTGCTACTTGGGTGTTCCCAGAAACTATTTGTCAAGGGAACTGGTCCAAGAATTCAGGCTAAAAATAAACATTTGTTTGAGAATGGCTGACACAGATTCATGATCCATAAGTTAGCACTTACAGAAAACACAGGATGTTTATGTTCAACTGTAAACTTTTCAGCTTGACTTCCTGAAGGGTAACAAAGCTTTTTCTACAAACTGTCTCATCCTTTGCAAAGACAAAATCGAGTAGAACAGTTTGGAGAATGGGAGTAGAACAGTTTGGAGAATGGTGTATCAGTCACCTTTAATAGAAGCCTTGTTTCAGTTCACAAGCAAGTGTCATCAAGCAGAAGTATTTGTTTACAAGTTCCCTCGTTGTTTCTTGCAGGGTAGGGAAACTGTTTCGTGGGCGATCCAGACAGAAGTATCTGTGAGAGGAGGGTTCCTGAATACTGACTCAGGCAGGCAGGCAGAGTGAGTGGGGAATGAAGAATGATTTAGAGAGAAAAAAAAATGCCTGCTGCCTTACATTGAGGCCTCCAACATAAGTAGCTGAGCACCTTATAAAATGTTAACCAACACAAGACCAATGTGTAAGAATCTGAGTAGGGATGGTTGGGGTCATCAGCTCTCCCTATGGAGCATTATTCTCAAGATAGAAGTACCTGGGAAAGAATACCCAGGAAATTCAGAGTAATTAAGGCTTACCTTTATTTAGTGCTTTATGCTTTAGAAAGTGTTTTAAAAGCCAGGCGCAGTGGCGCACACCTGTAATCTCAGTGGCTCAGGAGGCTGAGACAGGAGGATCACAAAGCCAGCCTCAACAACGGCGAGGCGCTAAGCAGCTCAGTGAAACACTGTCTCTAAATAAAATATAAAATAGGGCTGGGGATATTGTTCAGTGGTCAAGTGCCCCTGAGTTCAATTTCTAGTACCAAAACAAAAAAAAACAAAAAAAAAAACCCGGTTTTGAATGCTACCTCACCCAGGGAGAACCTTTAAATGCTGTACCATTGGGGTGATTCTGTAGAGTTCCTCGCTGATTCTACCATGTTCCTACAGAGGTAAATGGAGAAGTATTCCACATACACATCTGTCTCCTCTCTCTGGGCCAGTTCCCAATGGAAACAGGATTCCAGAGGATGATGACTCAAAATATTTGGCCAGAAGCCTGGCAGGAACAGGTAAAAGCAGGGCTCTTTTCCCTGCCTCTGTGCACCACCCTTTCAGGTTCCCAGAACTGTTGGTATGTGATGTCTTTGGGCTTCTGCTTGTGACTGCATACTCAGCCTGCCCAACCCAGGTTGTGCTCTCATCAACTGCCATCTGGTATACCTGCCCCAGTTTGTTCTCAGTGCCTTCCCATCACCTTTCTTCTTCCCTCACCATCACCTGTCCATCTCAAGGCCTATCTATTTCTCATACCCTTCTCAACTGCATCACTATCTGCAGGAAACTGCTTAGTTCTAATATGGTTTGGAAAGGTTTCTGAACTCTTTGTTTTCTTCTGAGTACCATCGTTTGAGATCAGATATACTCCACAGCAGAATTTTTCAAACTTATTTCTAACCTCAAAGGCTATTAAACACACAGGTGAAAGGGCCCAACCCAAGACCTGAATACAAGTCACAGGCCTTGAGCATCTGTGTGTGTGTGTGTGTGTGTGTGTGTGTGTGTGTTTTGCTTTTTGAGTATCTGTATTTTTAACAAGCATAGGGACCACTGAAGGCCCGAAAGCTTGGTCATATTGTCTGATCCGGTCAAGAAAAAGAAAATAGTTGCATCAGCAACCTTGACTTACACTTTACTTATTCCTGTTTTTCTAAACTCTTCCGAACTATACCTGTATCTGTCTTCCTGCTTAGTCAAATTCTCTTGGTCCAATTGTTAGAGATTTCAGATCCTTGAGTTTCAGTTGGCCCCCAAGTGTTCAATATTCCAGATTGTAGAGTTTTTGGAGGGGAAGGAGTAAGTAACACCCACTTTTCCCTTTGTTGAAATAATAACAAGAAAGATTACATGCAGGAGTCAATAGATAGAGATCAAAATATTGCCTTCATTATTAACAAAGCTGATTGGAGAATACAACTCTAAATCTATAATGGTCTGGCTTGATTATATTCCCCACAACAGTCCCTTAATTTCAGACATAGCCACCCAGTCACTTAGCACACGCAGACACCTACAGGCCCCTTAACCCAGGGCAGAACAAATGGAAATGCAAGAGGGCACAAGGCAAGCAGAAGACGGAGATAGGGATGAGGTTGTGGCTCAGCGGTTGAGTGCTTGCCTCGCATGTTTGAGGCACTAGGTTCGATCCTCAGCGCCACATAAAATAAATAGAGATATTGTGTTCATCTACAACTAAAAAAGAAGAAGAAAAAAAGAAAATGGAGATAGAGGAGAAGAAGGAGGAGAAAATAGAGAAAGGGGAGAGGAGAAGTAGTGGGGAAAAGGAGAGAAAGAAGTAGAGAAGGGGCTAGGCGTATAGCTCAGTGGCACAGAGCCAGCTTAGTGTTCATGAGACCCTAGGTTCAGTCCCCAGCACTGGGGAGGGGATAGGGAGAAAGAGACTAGAAGAGTCTAAGCAGATCCAGTTCATTGTTCAGTCCACCAATCAAAAAACATAATCCTTTTCTAATCATAAAACCACTGGACTTTGACTTTGGTTTTCAAAGGACAAGTTGTTTGTTTGTTTTGGTACTAGGGATTGAACTTGTCATGAGCGGCATGTGCAATTAATAATTACTAGGAGGCGTATTGTCTTTAAATGCTAGTGTATGTTCAATCACAACAATCATCAAATATAATTAATTAATGCAAAAGTGTTGGGTGTGCTGGACACCCCAACTGGCATTCATTGTGCACTAATTAAACACTATAGGTAAGTTACACTATCCTAGGGCAACTAAACACTACCAGCAATTCACGCAATCCTAGGGCAACTAAACATTACAAGTAATTCACACAATCCTAGGGCAAAAATACTTCCAATGCTAGGTGACTTCTCTTAACCAAAGAGCAGACGTTGTCCTTGTCTGGTGGTTCTCTTCAGCCGACGGCTAGACATCAGGGAATGGTGGAGCTGATCCAGGGACGGGCAGCAAGGTGGCTGGTCTCACTGATGTCCTTGGAGCAAAGCCCACAATGTGGCAGGACAAGCAGTTTAAATGCAGTTCCAAGTTGGTGGTGTGAGCTGGTGATTGGTTACACCCAGTAAAAGTCAATGTCCACTGGTATGTCCAGTGAGATAGTATAATTGCAACTGGGCCTTTGTGCATGTTCATGGAGCTGAGCTCCCTATCCATTGTAACCAGTCATTGCTAGGCAAGCCTATGATTAGGTGCCCCTTACAGCCCCTTATAAATTGCAAGCAGGCAGGACTAAGCAAGTCAATGGCTACTGTTCCTTATGGCCAGCAACTTAGTGAGCCCCTGGCATATCCAGGCATGTCTGTGGCATATATATGCTCCTTACAGAACTCAAGGGCACTCAACCACTGAGCCACATCCCCAGCCCTATTTTGTGTTTTATGTAGAAACAGGGTCTCACTGAGTTGCTTAGCACCCTTCTGTTGCTGAAGCTGGCTTTGAACTCGCAATTCTCCTGTCTCAGCCTCCCAAACTGCTGGGATTACAGGCTTGCGCCACCACGCCCGGCTTGGAGACAGGGTCTTACTGAGTTGCTTAGCTCCTCACTGTTGCTGAGGCTGGCTTTGAACTTGTGATCCTCCTGTCTCAGCCTCCCAAGATTCTGGGATTATAGGCATACACCACCAAGCCTGGCCAGCCAAGTCTTCTTAACCTACTGCTGACTTTCTAACACAATTCTTTTTTTTTTTTTTTGGGTACTAGAGATTGAATTCAGGGGCACTCGACTACTGAGCCACATCCCCAGCCCTATTTTGTGTTTTATGTAGAGACAGGGTCTCACTGAGTTGTTTGGCGCCTCGCCGTTGCTGAGGCTGGCTTTGAACTCTCGATTCTCCTGTCTCGGCCTCCCTAAGTGCTGGGATTACAGGCTTGTGCCACCACGCCCAGCTTCTAACACAATTCTTTAAAGTCAATCCCAGACCACAGTCTGAACAATCTTGTTATTGCTTTGTTGTTTTTGTGATGCTGGGGATTGAACAGGGATCCTCATGCACACTATAGAAGTGCTCTACCAGAGCTGCATCCCTCACCCTCACTGTGATACGTTGTATCTGCACTTTCTCTAACACCATCATTTTCACATTTTACTGGCTTTTGATGTGAAGTTCCCAGCTCCGTTGCCTGCTGGTTTCTCATTTTCTTCCATGAAGTCTTCTCATCCTCTTCAAAACATCTTGTACATGATGTTCTAACAAATGTCCACTTCTTTTTTTTAAAATATATATATATTTTTAGTTGTAGATGGACACAATGTCTTTATTTTATTGCTTTGTATGTGGTGCTGAGGATCGAACCCAGGGCCTCACGCATGCGAGGCAAGCGCTCTACCGCTGAGCTACAATCCCAGCCCCAAATGTCCACTTCTAATAATGGTTACCTATTTCCTCGCCACACTGTACACCCTTTCAAGGCATGCAGCACCATCTTTTTTGCTGTGTTCAGTGGTAACATAATGTCTGGAGTATGTTCTCTCCTGCCTTCATTAATTCTCTGCCTATGATGTACTAGACCCTACCCAGGAGTTTTCGTTGTTGTTGTTGTTTTTTGTTTTGTTTTGTTTTTAACGAAGAAGATAGGATATCTGACCTTAAAGTCTACTAGTTTTTGATCTTATATTCTAACAGGGAAAACACATTTAAACAAATCAATTCAATTTGATGTGACAAATTCTGAAACTGAGCTATGTAAGATTGAGTGAGGATTATGTATAAGATATGAGGAAGGCTTCATCCATTCAATTATTCAATAAATATTTAGTGAGTGCCTACTAAATGACAGGTACTATACCATAGTACTATAGGTAAAATGGAAAATCAGACATGGAGCTACCCCCATGGGCAGGAGAAAGAGACATATCAATGAAATTACCACAAAATAAGTGCAAAATATTATTTTAGTCAGGGTGTTTGGTTGCAGATATAGAAACTGACTCAGGCTAATATAAACAGAAAAAGAGTCAAGTGGGAAGACATGGGGGTAAGAAACAGATCTGGCATCCAGGAGCTGGGCGAGGAAGAGAACCAGGGCACTCACTTTCATCTGTTGGGCGCTCCTCCCTTCCCCTCTTCTAGGCATGGTGTTCCTGAGCCCAGAGCCTCATGGGTTTAGATTCTCACTTCTGATTAGGGTGGGCTGATAGATATAGAAGTCTGAGGTCTAGCTGTACTTTATACCAACTTTCAAACATTCCATCAGTCTTCGTCCTCCTTCTCACCTGCCTTCCTAAACAGATGGTACCAGCAATTCCTAAGCTTTGGTGCAATCTCCAGGCTTCACTCTGCTCTATTCTGCCAAGTCCAGTGCCTCCTTTCTCTGCTGGTTTTCACTCCTGTTCTCATTGCTTGGGTGTGATTTTTGAAAGATGAAGGCAAAACATCTATGTGTTGATGTATTTCAGTGTCTTTGAGGCAGCTTTCCTGCACAAAGAGAGCATTCAAAAATTAGTTTTTCATTAAAATTTAATTTATTGAAGCAACTTCAACTATTGATGTCCAGTTAATCTTAAGCTTTCAAGTTTAATTTGTAAATCTTATTAATCTATTCATAAGATTAGCAACTACAATAATACTGGAGTAAATTAAGTATATATACAGAGTTAAAATTGTATTTGTAATTTTAATATGTTCATTTTTTAAGTTCTTCAATTTTCCGATAAATACTTCCAAGTATATACTTGGAAGTATTAATAATTAATCATTCTTATCAATTAAAATATTAATAATTCTTATAAATTTAAAATATAAATTGAAACATTACAACCATTATGGTTTGGATCTGGAATATCCCCCAAAGGCTCATATGTTGAAGGTTTGGTCCCCAATGCAACACTGTCCAGAGGTGAGACTTTGGGGAACTGACTAGATCATAAGGTTCTAACCTTATCAGTGGATTAATTCATTGATGATTTCATAAGTTGATGACATTATTGGGAGATGGTGGAAATTATAGGAGGTAGGGCCTAATTGGAGAAAGTAGGCCACTGGGAATGTGTCCTCTGCCCCTTCCCCTCTCACCTCTGACTCTCTCTCAGCTTCCTGGCTGCCTCCAAGTTCTTAAATACAGAATATGCACAGCATATATATATATAGATCATTCTAAATATAAACATATAAAAATATTATGTATGTGCATTTGATTTATTGAAGTAAATGAAACCTCCTATCAAAGCTTCCTAATAATACTATTGTCCAATTGGGTTTGAGAATACAACACCTATGGACACTATATCTATATTTATATCTATATATCTATAGCTAAGTCTCAGATTGGTATCTAAAGTGTGGGATAGTGTTGTGGGACTGAGCTTAATTTATAGGGGAGGGGAAGGAAGGAGAGGTCAGAGTAATTATTCTCTGGAGTACTCCTATATGATCACCTCACGCTGGCTATGTTCTTCATCTGAAGATTACCGCTCCTCTCAAGGGGTCTGGCAACCAGTGTCTCTGTCTCCTCAGGCTTGGAGGGGATGAAAGAATACCTGGTGTAATTAAGTAGGGGTCAACTACTACCACTTGTGATTCCCTCATATACCACTCATACCTCTGTGAAGAATCCCTCCTGGAATTATCCCAGCTTGAGTATGTCATCTGTTTTCTGCTGGGACCCTAACATACACCAACTTCAAGTTAGAAATCATTACTGTTGCCAGGTACGGTGGCGCAGGCCTGTAATCCCAGCACTTTGGGAGGCTTAGGAGAATTCTGAGTTCAAAGCCAGACACAGCAATGGTGAGGCACTAAGCAATTCAGTGAGACCCTGCCTCTAAAATAAAAACACAAAACAGGGCTGGGGATGTGGTTCAGTGGTCAAGTACCCCTGAGCTCAATCCCCAGTACCAAAAAAAAGAAAAAAGAAAAGAAAAAAGAAAAAAATCATTACTGTTTATTTAAACTAAACTACTTTTTTCTTTTTCTTGGTACTGGGGATTGAACCCAGAGGTGCTTTACCACTGAGCTACATCCCCAGTCCTTTTTATTTTTTATTTTGAGACAAGGTCTCACTAGGTTGCTTAGAGCCTCGCTCAGTTGCTGAGACTGGTCTTGAACTTGCAATCCTCCTGCTTCAGCCTTCCCAGATGATGGGGTTACAGGCATGAGCTGCTGCGCTGGGATTTTTTTTTCATTTTTAATTACATTTGTTATATTATTCTTTTTTAATTTTTTTTAGTTGTAGATGGACACAACATCTTTATTTTGTTTATTTATATGTGGTGCTGAGGATCGAACCCAGTGCCCTACGCATGGGAGGCAAACGCTCTACCACTGAGCCACGATCCCAGCCCCAACCTTACATTTTCATCAGTAGTAATCTTTTTTTTTTTTGGTACCGGGGATTGAACTCAGGGGCACTCGACCACTGAGCCACATCCTCAGCCCTATTTTGTGTTTTATGTAGAGACAGGGTCTCACTGAGTTGCTTAGCGCCTCGCCGTTGCTGAGGCTGGTTTTGAACTCGCGATTCTCCTGTCTCAGCCTCCCTAAGTGCTGGGATTACAGGCGTGTGCCACCAGGCCCGGCTTCGGTAGTAATCTTTTTATTTTTTTATTTTTATTCGGCACTGGGGATCCAACCCGAGGGTGCTCAACCACTGAGCTACATCCCAGTATTTTTAATTTTTTTTTTAATTTTGAGACAAAGTCTCATTAAATTGCCTGCCTCAGCCTCGCGAGTCTCTGGGATTACAGGCGCACACAGGCAGTACTAATCCTTTTTATGTATTTTTCTTGAAACATTTGTGATTTGAATTATGCTGATTCTGTTATTTGTTAGTATTAGATTGTTAATAAAAGACAATATAAATAATAGTGGCTTACACAAGATAAAACTTTACTTCTACCACGGAATAATCTAGTGGTTCTCTGCATGTTAACATAGTTAATATTATAGTACTTGTTACTGTCTACGGATGCGTGCTAGGGCAGTGATTTAGTTCTTCTGGCACCTCTGGCAATGGTGAGTCCAAGCGGCTGCACCCAAAGCCGGGAGACTGCAGCGCCGACCTCAGCTTGCCCTCTGCACTCTGGCCACTTTCCCGGGAAGACTACCGTTCCCAGAGTGCTCCGCGGGCCGGGGTGGCGCGGGGGCGGTGTCGCACAGGACCCGGATTGAGGCAACATGGCAGACTCCTGGTGAGTAACCTGCGGGTCAGCTGCTGCCCTCTCCTCCTCTGGTGGAGGAGTCCTTCGAATTTGGGCAGGCCCAGGATGCTTATCGGTGGGTTGAGGTCTTCCGCTTGTCTTAGCCTGCAGGGCGAAGGTGCTGGTATCTCCAGATTCCGTCTGTCCTGTAAAAAGGCCGGCACATGACGCGTGCTCCTGTACCGTCCCTCCAGTGCCCTGACCGACACAGGGTTGGAGCTGATTGACCTTGCGGGTCCGGGGACTCCTCCACGTCGAATTCTTTCGGCTCTCTCCCTGAGTGTTACTCTTTGCGCTGTTGGGAATCTGTTCCTCAAACCTCAGACCCTCTCAGGCTCTCAGTGGCTTTTGCTTTGGGTACAATTCCATGCTGAGGGACTTGCACCCTGAAATTTGCTCCTTGGGGTGAATAGTTTGACCTTACCCTGTGTATACTGGCCTCGGGTAGAGGGAACCTAATGACTCCCAAAGTCTTATGTTCTTGGTCTTGTGGTCAGAAGACGTGGGTTTGCATTCCACCCATGCCACCTACTAAACGGTGAGAACAGGGAGCAAATTAATCGTTTGAGGTCACAAAGCCTTTGTTCTTAATCTGTAAAACGAAAATGCCTACGTTACAGATTTAAGAAAATCAGAATACATAGTGCAGACGAAAGTAGGTTGTAAACTGTAAATGATACTCTTATAAGAACTCAGGGTTAGCAGTGTATAAGTTCTAACAGTGCCAGGAATCAGCCTGTATACTTTAGTCTGGCAAAGAGGATAGTGTATTAATTCCCTTTCATCACTCTCCACTGGGAGAAGGGTCAATTAAACACAAGGTTATGTCATTTATTCACAGCAGTTCATGAAGATTGTGCTTGTTTTCCCCGTTTTACCGTTGAAAAAAAAAGAGGGTCATTTAGGTAATGATTTACCCAAAGTTTCCCAGTTTGTAAGTGATCAACTAAAATTCTTGGACGCAAGTCCTTCAAATTTTATGTTTCTTCATGATTCAAAATAAGGAAACCACACATGGTTAATATAAGAGTAAAATGAAATGGTGGTGAAAGCACCTTGGAACTTTATGTACATATTAAGATGGTGAAATTTGTGTTTCTCTAAGTATGTGATAGGCCAAGCATAGGCCTTCTTGTTTAACATTTAGTTTAATCAGAAACAGAATACTACTCTAGGTGATGTAGTAAGATCTTGTGTGTGGTACCTGGGAGGTTGTACAGACACACTAGTAATTATTAATGGGATGCTCTGTGTTCCGTGTGTAAGTGATAGATTCTAAAAGTAATTACACATTTTCTTAGTTCAGTAAGTGGAAAAAGCTGCACTGAGTGCTGAGATGTTTGCATTTAAGAAAACTAATAACGGACATAGTTGTGGGGTTTCTCATCTTAGATTTTGATGTTGTTGCACTTTGTCCTATTGTTAAATTATGTAGAAATGCAAAGTTGTTGAAGATCCTTGCTTCAAATGACTGTTCTATTAAGTAGTGATTCCTGTCTTGTTCTTGTAGTTTACCATAGGTAGCACTGATTTTCCTTTATCTCTTAAGCAGGAATAAAAATTGGTGTGCCTAGAAGCAGATTTTAAAGGTGATTGCTCTTCAGAACATCTTTCATCATATCGTCTGATCATCTTGTAACACCATGGCAGCAATAGCATTCAAGTGGGTGATATCAAAGAGAATTTTCTTGAAGCATTTATTTCCAGTTCAAAGTGAGTTTTTTTAAATTTTAATGTTTTAAAAGAGTTTTAAACATTTTTAAATATACAATACTTAACACACTTATTGTTTATGCCTATTTGCAGGAATGTTTGCAATAAAGAAAAAGGGATGAAAACCTAAATGTCATTCAAAAGAGGATGGATAAATTATGCTCCATCTTAACTATAAATATTACACCACTGTTTCCAACATGGAAAGATCTCCAAATACAAGAGAGAGAAAAAGCATGTCAGAACTATATCTATCATGTGATTCTGTGTGTTTAAAAGATAATCTACCAGGTCTGGGGTTATGGCGCAGTGGTAGCGTGCTCGCCTAGCACGCGTGAGGCACTGGGTTCGATCCTCAGCACCACATAAAAATAAAATAAAGATATTCTGTCCACCTACAACTAAAAAATAAATATTAAAAAAAAAGATAATCTACCATATGTTTGTGTGCACATGAATATGTGCATATGCATAAATGCAGAGTCCAGTATCATTATTTGTGTAGACCACAAGTGGTTTTAGGTGATGGACTAATAAAGGGTAACTTTGTCCTTTGGAACATTTACACCTAGTATATTTACACCTGTAACTTTTTTACTAGTTCTTAAATTTGGCAAAATAAGTCTAATCTTTTTTGGGGAGGTGCTGCCAGGGATTGAACTCAGGGGCACTCAAGCACGGAGCTACATCCCCAGCCCTTTTTTGTATTTTATTTAGAGATGGGGTCTCATAGAGTTGCTTAGCCCCTTACTGTTGCTGAGGCTGGCTTTGAACTCTCCATCCTCCCATCTCAGCCTTCTGAGCTGCTGGGATTACAGGCATGCAACACTGCCTCCAGCTCATAGTCTAATCTTTTTTTCTTTATTTGTGCAAAATTCAGTGTATTTAAAGCTCAAGGAATATGCATTTATCAAACTTGAACTCCTCAAACATTCTGACATCAAAAACATGTAAAGATACAACTCACAGAAAATGAGATTTATAAATGTTAATTATATACATATAAAATTTTGAAAAAGCAACAATTAAAAAAGAACTTAAAAATGATATTCACAGACTAGAAAAACATTCCTTTGTATCAAGTATTACAAAAAGGGCTGGGATTGTGGCTCAGTGGTAGAGCGCTTGCCTCATATGCATGAGGCACTGGGTTCGATCCTCAGCACCACATAAAAAATAAATAAATAAAGATATTGTGTCCATCTACAACTAAAAAATATTTAAAAAAAAAAGTATTACAAAAATACTAGAGTCTTTTATTTTTATTTTTTTAATATTTATTTTTTAGTTGTAGGTGGACAGAATATCTTTATTTTATTTTTATGTGGTGCTGAGGATCGAACCCAGTGCCTCACGCGTACTAGGCGAGCACGCTACCACTGCGCCGTAACCCCAGCCCCAATACCAGAGTCTTTTGAAGGCACAAAATTTAAATGTAAACTTAAAGAAAAGCACAGGATTTCATCGAGGTAGGCTCATAAAGGATATAATCTTATGGTCTAATCCAGAAGTTCTCAAATTTTTTGGTTTTGGATCCATTTATACTTTTAAATATTACACAGAGATTTTATTTTTGTAGGATTTTTTGTTTTGTAGAGTTTCGTAGGATCTATATTTGAACTGAAATACTGTACTATTGTACCTACCCCATCTAGAGATATCACATCAGGAATTAAAACAAAAAAATTTTGAATTTTTATTAGTCATTTTCAATAAAAACCTAATATATGCTAACATAATTTGTTTGAAAAATAACTTTTTCAAAGACAAAAAATTCATTAGAAGAGTGTCACACTGTTTTGCAAATACCTTTAATAACTGACTTCATGTTAAAGAGCAGGATGCTCAAGCCAGGCGCTATGGCTCATACCTGTAATCCCAGTACTTGGGGAGGCTGAGACAGAATTGCGAGTTCAAAGCCAGCCTTAGCAACAGCGAGGCGCTAAGCAGCTCAGTGAGGCCAATATAAGTAAATAGAATATCAAAATCTTATTTCTTAACCAACTGCAACTGCTTTTGTTTTCCTGGGGTTTTTTTGTTTGTTTGTTTTGCTTTTTTATACTGGAAATTGAACCCAGAGGCTTCATCACTGAGGTACATCCCTGGCTTGTTTCTATTTGGAAAAGGTTGTCATTAAATTACTGAGACTAACCCTGAATTTGATTCTCATTCCTCAGCCTCCCAATTAGCCAGAATTACAGGTGTGTGCCACCAAGCCCAGCTTTTTGCTTTCCTTTTCCTCAGTCCCACAGTACAGTTTACCCACTTCCCCCACCCTTCCTTTTGAGACAATCTCACTAAGTTTCTGAGGCACTGGCCTCAAAATTGGAATCCTTGCCTCAGTCTCCTGAGCCTCTGGGATTACAGGTGTGCACCACCATGCCCAGTTTCTTTTTCCTGTATTAATTCTGCTCTCCCATTTCTAAAGTAGATATGGTTAGAAAGCTACAGTAGGTATTCTTTTTTGTTTGGCTGTTAGCCAACTTTTTTATACATCTCTGCCTGACTTTAATCTCTCCTTCATGTTTTTTCTTTACTACTCTTTGTAATTGAATGTTTGTTTACTGAGTTAGGGGAGTAGAGCTATTTGAAGACTAGGGCAAAAATGCAATAAACAGGTAATTTGGGGACATTTGAGGCAAGGAAAAAGTGGTTTGCCCTCTAAACTCTTTTTTAAAAATAGTGTTCAGAAGTTTACTAAATCCAGCTGGGCCTGGTGGGGCATGCCTGTAATCCCAGCACTTAGGGAGGCTGAGACCGGAGAATCGTGAATTCAAAGCCAGCCTCAGCGAAGGCGAGGTGCTAAGCAACTCGGTGAGACCCTGTCTCTACATAACACACAAAATAGGGCTGGGGATGTGGCTCAGTGGTCGAGTACTCCTGAGTTCAATCCCCGGTACCAAAAAAAAAAAAGAAAAGAAAAAGAAAAAAAAAAGAAATTTACTAAATCCTACATTTATTTATTTATTTATTTATTTATTTATTTATTTATTTATTTATTTATTGGTACTGAGTATTGCACCTGGGACACTTTACCACTGAGCTATGTCCCCTGACCTTTTATTTTCCCTTTAAATTTTGAGACAGGGTTTACTTAGTTGCTGAGAGTCTAGCTAAGGTTGCTGAGGCTGGGTTCAAACTTGGAATCCTCCTGACTCAACATCTGGAGTTGCTGAGATTACACACATGTGTCACCACACCCTATTAAATCCTTTTATAGGAAATCTTTGTCCCTGCACACTGTTCTTCCTCTTCTCCTTTTTATAGGGCTCTGAGCATTGTAACATTTATCATATCATTCAAACTATAATCAACTTAAAATTAATTAAATACAGAAGGAGATTGCTATAGATTAGCTATAAACTAAAACAAGGGTCAGAACAAAAGTTGCAGTCATCTTTTGATTTTTTTTAGGAGCATTTTCATTGTTGAGAATTGGGAGAAGGGCCCCTGCTGTTTAGCATTTCATTTGCCTTTACAGGAACCTGGCCCAAAGCAGATGAGAAGCTGGACCTAAACCGTTTTTACACAGCCCGCACCTTAAAACAGCAATTAATCTTTATACAGGTTATTTGAGAAACAGTTACTCCATCCATTGATAACTAAAAATTATTTATTTATCTTTTTCCTACAGTTCCCCCTGCATATGTATTGTGTCTTTTGGTGTCCCTAGTGCCTCATATGTATGATAGAGGATAAATACGTGATTATTTGACTTACATGAATGGATTGGAATTACTGTGAGACTATCTAGTTGAAGAGTTAATTTAGGTTCCTCAAGAAAATCACTTCATTATCATTTAGTCATCCCAATACTAATTTCTTTTATGAACTCATTTACACAGCTATTATCATTAATATTATTATCAAGGGTAAAATATTATTACTGAGGGACTGAGGTTGTGGCTCAGTGGCAGAGCGCTTGCCTTGCATGTGTGAGGCACTGGGTTCGATTCTCAGCACCACATAAAAATAAATAAACAAAATAAAAACACTGTGTCCATGTATAACTAAAAAATATTTTAAAAATATTATTACTTATACTTTTATACTGTTGTGTTACTTTTATTATTATTATTTTTATTATTTTTATTATTTTTTTTTGGTACTGGGGATTGAACTCAGGGGCACTCACTTGACCACTAAGCCACATCCCCAGCCCTGTTTTGTATTTTTTATGTAGAGACAGGGTCTCACTGAGTTGCTTAGCGCCTTGCCGTTGCTGAGGCTGGCTTTGAACTCGCGATTCTCCTGTCTCAGCCTCCCTAAGTGCTGGGATTACAGGCTTGCGCCACCGTGCCCGGCTCTTTTATAATTTTTTGATACTTTTTTTTATATGAAAGGGAAGGACATTAAGATTGGAAGCAAAGCAAAACCCATGATTTGGGAGAAATCATGAGTAAAAAAATAAAAGGGCTTCCTCATATTCTAGAAGGAACATTTAAGACTTTCCCAAATATGTGGTCAACATGGGAATGTAGAATTTTATAGTTTTAAAAAATATATGAATCCATTTAGTCCTTATAATAGGGGGTCACAAAGAAGGTATAGCAATGTCATATGACGCATTGATTTAGGGACATGTAAAAGAGACTTTCCCTCGTTATAGAGGTTAACAGGTAGGGAAAGTAAAAAGGATTTCATGGATGAATATACAACTTTGAAGGATGAATGATAGTTGAACAAAGTATAAATGATGTTCTATACTGAGTATAGAGGAGGGTTGCAAGTTCAAAGCCAGCCTCAGTAACAGTAAGGCCTTGTCTCAAGATAAAAAATAAAACAGGATGAGGATGTGGCTCAGTGATTAAGCTCAATCCTTGGTACCAAAAAACAAAAAAATCACAACAACAACAAAATACTATACTGAGCCTACTTCTCTCTATTTTTTTTGTATTTAAAGAACATCCTTTCTTTGAACATAAAAAGATTTTTACAAATTTTTAAAGTAAATGCAGCTCTTGAATTTGTAAGTATTGTAAAAAAGGAAAATATGCTTTGAATATTTCTTAATAAATGTACCACTGCCCCTTAATAAACTATGCACATTGGGATGTCTAAATACTTCATGTTCTTTATTGGAAAGATTAAAATTCCCAAATACTTTTTCTTTTATCATCTTTGGTTCTTCCTCTAGAAGAACTTCCTCTGGAAGGAGCACTGCTCACCCCTTACAAACTTCTCATTCCTTTATCCTTCAGAGCACCTTAGACATCATTTCCACTGGAAAGGCTTTCTTGAACCTGCACTGTTGCATTTGCTAGCCTGTTCCTGTGCCTTTTCTCTCCCATGCTAACAGTACTTACTTCATGTTGCAATTATTTTCTTGTCTTTCTTACCAGCAGACTGTACCCTTTTAAGGGAAGACACTCCGTCCTGGCTCCTATAAACCTTTTTCACAGTAAATAGTAAATTGGTTAAATGAGTAAAACTAGCTCTAAATTTATGTGAGAACATATGCCCAATTAACTAAATCTATTTTACTGTTTGGGTTTTTGCAGACGGAGCTTTATCTGGTGTTTGTCATAAATCTACATTTTCTTCTCTTCCAGATGACTATAATTGGTATGTATTAAAATTCAATTAAAAATAACAGTCTTAGCTGTATCTGAAATGATTTAATTTTATTTTCTGCTTGCTTTTTTGATGATTCTTTCTTTAATTTTGTTTTTAAAAATTAAAAATTTCCATAATCTTATTTACTCAGTATCTAGGGTTATAAATGTTTTAAATAAAAATCATTATTATTGTGTTTCAGTGAATATTTAATTGGTTACAAGACAGACATGTTGTTAGAAATGTTATCTTCCTGAAGCATGTTTAGCTTTTTGGAGAAGTTAATTAGCTTTTATAGTTTTCTCTTTGGGTTCATATCTATTAGTTTAAAGCATTATTTATCTTTTGTTTGACATTGAATAATCCTAAATTACAGATTTTTAATTCAATACCTTTTATTTAATTTCAGTCACCATGCTAAGAATTAAGAGTAACATGACATAGTTTTTGTTCTCCACAGAAGTCTGTTGAGAAGAAACTGCAACATATTTTCTTAAGCCATGTGATTTTTTTAAGTTGCAGATTTTAGTAAAAACATATTTGCTTCTCTTTTGATGCATTTTAAGTGCACATTTAAAGAGTACTATGTTAAGTCGTTAGTGGTAAATTAGACTAGGTAACATTTTTTGAATGTAAAAATTAGGTTGAGTCATATAAGGTTTTTGCATTATGCAAGATTCATCCTTCAACAAAAATCATTGGTAGTTGAAATGTTCATTGCAGTGATGTTATGGTATTCAATCTTTTTTTTTTTTTTTTTTTTTGGTACCAGGGATTGAACTCAGGGTACTTGACCACTGAGCCACATCCCCAGCCCTATTTTGTGTTTTATGTAGAGACAGGGTCTCACTGAGTTGCTTAGCGCCTCATCGTTGCTGAGGCTGGTTTTGAACTCACGATTTTCCTGTCTCAGCCTCCCAAAGTGCTGGGATTACAAGCGTGAGCCACCGCACCCGGCTATGATATTCAATCTTAAAGTCATGATGAAATAATATGATGTGTTATCCTTTGCTAGATAAAATATACTCACAGTTTAGCTACTAGTTATTTTGTTGTGGTAGTAAGCTGACATATTCTATGGATAGTCTTGAGTTATCTCCTATGCTAAGATTACCAGGTTTGCCAATCCAGTGATATAGCATCTTCTCTTTAGCAATTTGTGATTAATTAGTTTTTGCTCTAAAAATAATTATTCTGTCCTAAATAACAGTATAACTCTATTTTCTAAAATGTTCCTTTTAGCAAAGTAGAACTTGCTTTGACATCTGATGGCAGGACAATAGTATGTTACCATCCTTCTGTGGATATCCCATATGAACACACACAAGTATGTATGAAAAAATCTCTTATAGTTTTAAATTTTCTGTTAGAAATGTTCATACTTTTTACAGATATCTAAAGAGAAGGGAATTGTCTGATTTTCTTTGTTTGGTTTGTCTCTTTTTGGCTTTTTTTAAAAACTGTTTTGATTCTCTTTTCATTTTTCTTTAAAGGTTTGTCTCATTATACAAAATAAACTTAAAATGCAGCTATGACATCATTTTTCTGGTCTAAAAAATTAGTAGATATCTAGTTAAGTATTATATACATCTCATATAAAACTATAACACACATTATCTCATATCACCCCCATATTATTATTTAATCAATTTTGAAAAACCTGCATTTTAGAGTATTATTTCATAATTTTTGTACTATTGGTTCTGATAATCTTTTTAATGTTTGATGATTTTTTTTTCATTTAGTTTTTTCTAATGAGTCAATATGGGTATGTATTTTAAGTGGCCCAGTTTAATTTTTTTTCCTAGGTCTTCAAAGCCAGAGCACTCAGTAGAAGAGGTTTTGTTTTGTTTTTGTGTTTAATACAATTTATTTTAGTTTGACCTAACCCTTTGTTATTTTTTATTTAAAATACTTTTTTTTTCTATTTAATATAGTATAGCTTCCTCCTATATTTGGCAGTGTTTGATTTGCTCTCTGAGGAGAAAATAATTAGATAATAATTAGAAAATAATTAGATAATAATACATTTTTATCTAATAAAATAATACATTTTATTATTATCTAATAAAAATGTATTATTAGATAATAATACATTTTTATTTTTAAAAATCATTGGAGCCAGAGTACTGGTTAATTTGACAAACTAGATTATTGTTCTTTGCTAGTTACTATTCCATTTTTTAATCTCACTATTTCACTTCCTGCCTGTGTATCCCAGCCAGATACAGGCACTAATCCAGTGCTCTTTTTTTTTTTTTTTTCATTTCTTTGGGCAGTGTGTACAAAAATAGGTCTCAATCACTGAGTTTGGGGCTATGTACTGTCCAGCTCACAATATATTATACCTTCTTCTGTTGTTATCTTGTGCATCTTTGATGACATGCTTAATTCTTGTAGCAGTTATTTGAAAGAAGCCCAACTTCCAGGTCATTTCTCAGCATTCAGACTCTTGTCCCTAGATGGCTCTTTATATCCCTGAATCTGACCCTTCTGTCCTCAATTCTGAAAAATTCCCTACTGTAATATTAGTACTTAACTATCATTGATAAAATCTTTTATCTTTTCTCTTCTTGAGTGTTGCCTTTATCTTCTGTCTCTAATAGACCTGACTGTTCCCTGGGACATTGTTACCCCAGCAGCCCTTTTAAATAATTGTTGTATGTCTCTCACACTCTTTTGCCACTGGGCTTAAAGGTGTAATAGGTATCCTGTAGCTCTTCATTGTTATAATCAGATCATTTCTCTTTTCTCTAACAATTTCTAGCTTTACAATTTGTATTATCAAACCATACCATACTGGCAAGCATATCTTTTTAGTAATTGATTTAGTGGAAAATTTCAAAAGTCAAATTTTGAAATTCTTAAGAAAAACAAGGGAAATTCAGGATGACAGTTCTGAGTATTTCCTAAAGCTGACATTCAGTTTTATTTCATTCATTTTATTGAAACATATAATTTTCTTTGAAATTTGATCAAGGAGTACCGAAAAAAAAAATTCTGAGTACCAGGGGCACTTGTTACAGACCTTAAAGAATCCATTAATCTCAATGTCTTCTTACCTAAGCACCTAGAAATATTTTTAAAACCATACATAGCAGAGAGAATTTTTGATGAATTAGAATTAGGCTTGCTTAGGAATAGGAGGACACAGTAAGCATTTATTAACATGTGACAATAACTTTGATAATATTTAAAACATTTGCTCTTTAGCAACAGGTATAAAAGACTTAAAAAAAAAAAAGAAAACTGTTAATTGTAGGCTCTATCAACCTAAGTAGCAATGGGGATGGATTCTCTAAAGGTAGAGTTTATTAGAGAATAGCAGAGCATTGCAATGAGAATACAAATGCCATAGTCAACTATGAGTATATTTAAGAGGCTGAGACAAGGGGAAGTTTCTAGAGGCAAAAGGAAGAGGATTACCAAAGTTGTTTTGAAACAATTCTTGGCTACAAGGATCAGTAAAAAGGGTGGCATCAGTCCAAGGTTGACCAGGCAGTGGTTGGGCAGATAGCCTGATGATGTAATTTTTTGTGTAAGGTTACTGTGGCCTTTGTGAAAGGTTGTGGTTCTGGCAGATTCTCTTGTGTTAGTTCTTGTCAGGAATGTGTGCAGAGATCTCCTTCTGAACCTCCCAGCTTTATGTACTTATTTTTCTGTTAGGGTTTGACACAGTTGACCTTCTTTTCATTCTGACAACTTTCACAGTTCTAATCCCATGTTTACTAGTACCTCTCGGGGTATAATAGTAATTTACAAAGACCCTTACTAGTGTTTTACTTTATACAAAAGGGATGTTCTTTTACATTTACATTAAATGTCTAAGGAATGCTTTCTCTTTAAAATATATTTATATCACTTTATTGCTGTTTGGGGCCTTAAAAGAAATGTTAATAGCTACCTACTATTTATTAAACTCTTAGAGTACAAGGGACAGAAAGCATACAATGACTTATTATTTCACTTAATCCTCATTAAACTCTTATGAGACAGCTATTACGTCCTAATTTTACAGAAAAGGAAAGTGTGTTTAAATAATTTGTCCAAGCCGGGTGCGGTGGCTCAAGCCTGTAATCCCAGCACTTAGGGAGGCTGAGACAGGAGAATCGCGAGTTCAAAGCCAGCCTCAGCAATGGCGAGGCGCTAAGCACCTCAGTGAGACCCTGTCTCTACAGAAAACACAAAATAGGGCTGGGGATGTGGCTCAGTGGTCGAGTGCCCATGAGTTCAATCCCCGGCACCAAAAAAAAAAAAAAAAAAATAAATAAATAAATAAATAAATAAATGATTTGTCCAAGGCCACAGAACTACTGAATGACAGAATCAAGAGACCAAAGTGCATATTCTTAAACCTCTTCATTATACTTCTTCATTCCCTCCTATATTAGGAGGGAGTACTAGACCACTAATAAGTAAGTCATTTCTCTTTGGTCTAATTATAAAGGCTTTTCATAATCTGACTTCTCAAGATTTAATTTTTAAAATCATTTCTTAGATGTTTTTGCCTATATTCCATCACTTACTCAATCTTTCTTGTCCCTTGTGAACTACTGTCTAATTGTAGACTACTATCTACTGGACTCGGACTTGACTCCTTTCCACTTCCACTGACATCTTTGTTACTTTGCATTTCTGAAATATTTATTCAATTGTGTCCCCTCTGTGTGCTTATATATATATGGTCTTTTACAGAGGTCTTATTGTTTCTGAATTTAAGCTTGATATAAGTATGTTATAATATTTAATAGCATGGTAGGATATAGTAGTTGTCAGTAAATAATGTATGAATATAAAGAAGACCCTGTTTAAATGTTTCATATCTCATTGTAAAGTCATTTTTATTGTACTGTAATTACATATGTATGCCTTACTTTGTAAAGTCAGGCATTGTTACCATTGTTATATATGTTGTCATTATTGTATCATTTTCATCAATATAACGTCAAATATTACAGTCATTTTCACATATATTAATATTATTTTTAAATATAAGTAACTTGACCCTCCAAGTCAGTAATTCTTTTTTTTTTTTAACTGTGCTGCAGATCAAACCCAGAATCTTGTGCCTGCTGGGTCATACTGTTACTGAACTATATCTCCAGCACAAGTTAGTGATTTTTATTCTTTTTTTTGTGGTACTAGGGATTCAACCCAGGGTCCTCTACCTGTGTTACATCCTCTTTTTACTTTTATGAGACAGGATCTCACTAAGTTGCTAATGTTGACCTTGAACTTACTATTCCTCTGCCTCCATCTTCTGAGTCACTGAGATTATAGTCATGTGCCACTGTGCCTGGCTTCAAGTCGTTGTTTCTTAAAGGCTTTAATGAGCTGCTGCTACTGATAGAAATATGTTTTATCACTCCTCTGCATTGTGAATACAATGTCTTTGGGGGGAAGTGGCCCACATTATCATGAAGCATTATTTGATGATATTTCAATTGACTGAAATGAAACACTGAAAATTTCCTCCTTCCATTGAATATGGGAATTATCAGGGTTTTGTTTTGTTTTTTTTTTTTGGTACTAGGGATCAAATCCAGGGGTGCTTAACCATCGAGCTACATCCCCAGCCCTTTTTTATATTTTACTAGAGCTAGGTTCTTGCTGAGTTGCTTAGGGCCTTGCTAAATTGCTAAGGCTGAGTTTGAACTCTCAATCCTGCTACCTCAGCCTCCCAAGTCACTGGGATTACAGGTATGTGCTACCATGCCCGATACCTAGTACTTTTTATATTTTATTTTGAGATAGGGCCTCAGCTAAGTTGATGAGACTGGCTTTGAACTTGCAACCCTCTTGACTCAGCCTCCTGAGCCACTGGGATTACAGGTGTGCACCACCATGCCTGGCAAGAATTTTCATTTTCACTGAAAGGTTTTTCACCGTATCTCACTGTAATGAGATATATATCTGTGTGTGTGTGTGTGTTTGTGTCTGTGTGTATGAATATAAAGTAAACTGTAAGCTTTTAAGTTAAAAAATAAAAATGGCCCCAATTAATGCTTATGGAAAATAGAAACTAAAGTACTAAGTAAGCTGGGCACGGTGGCACATGCCTATAATCCCAGTGGCTTGGGAGGCTGAGGCAGGAAGATTGGGTGTTCAAAGCCAGCCTCAGCAAAAGCAAGGCACTAAGCAAATCAGTGAGATTCTGTCTCTAAATAAAATACAAACTAGGGCTGAGATGTGGCTTAGTGGTCGAGTGCCCTTGAGTTCAATCCCCAATACCAAAAATAAATAAAGTACAAAGTACTTTATTATTGGGACAAAAATACTGAATAAGAATTTTATTATTGGAAAAGAAACTCAAAATTTGTGAGAAGAAAAATATTTTTGACCTTGTTGAGTAATACAGCTAAGCAAGACTGTTCTGTAACTTGTTTACTCACCCTGAGTTATTGTAATGAATTATTGAGTATGGAAATTGTTTTATTGTAACTCAATCAAATACTGGTTAACATTTCTACATTTTGATGTTGTTTGTTTCTAATTATTTGTAGCCTCTCCCTCAACCAGATCCTGTGCACAATAATGAAGAGACACATGATCAAGTACTAAAAACCAGATTAGAAGAAAAAGATGAACACCTTGAGCAAGGACCTATGATTGAAAAACTTAGCAATATGTTCTTTACTACTAAGCATCGTTGGTATCCCCATGGAGAGTAAGTTTTGTTTTCTTTCTTCAACTTCAGCTACATACACTAAAGGAACACATAACTCTCCTTACATAGTTTCTGAAATGAGGAAGTTAACCCCAAGTACAATTACATACTATAATACTATACTGTATACCACCACCCTCCCTCCACCCTCATACTGGGGAATCAACCCCAGTATGAGGTTGTGTACCTAACCCTACCCTGTATTTTTAAACAACCCCACTGAGGTGTGTACCTAACCCTACCCTGTATTTTTAAACATTTGAGACAGGCTCTTAATAAATGACCACGGCTGGCTCCAAACTTGTGTCAGCCTCCTGAATAGCTGGGATTGCAGGCATGTACCACCATGCCCAGCTATGTTATACTTTCATATCAACATATACACTATAATAATTAAAATGAAATAATGCTTCTTTATTTTAATGAGAGAATTTAAAGCTTTCTGTGAATTCTTAAAAAGTTCTTGAACATTCTATTCTGGATAATCATTAATTAGTGTGTGATTTTCATTTATCTTTTTTTTTTTTTTTTTTTTCAATGTCTTTATTTTATTGGTTTGTATGTGGTGCTGAGGATCGAACCCAGGGCCTCACGCATGCGAGGCAAGCGCTCTACCGCTGAGCTACAATCCCAGCCCTCATTTATCTTTCTAATAAGAAATTAACTTTGTTCTCAGCCCTTTATCTCTCTCTTTTTTTAATAGATTGAGTTATTGCAAAAATAACTGGGTACAGCAAATAATTCCATAATATATATTGTTCTTAGTTCCCTTCAGAAACTGCAGTTGCCTTTCTCTCATATCAATTCTTATCCTCTATCTCTGGTTTAATTTTCATATTTTGAATCTCCTTTTTCTTTTATTTTCTTGCGTTGTTAGGGCCTAACATATGCTAGACAAGTACTTTAATGCTTAGCTATACCCCAGCACAGAATCCTCTTCTTTCATGTCTATCGTCTTCCAGACTAAAATATGAGGGGTTTTTGTTTATAAATATAAACAAAATATATGTTTATGAATATAGTTTGTTTACAAATATAAACAAAAAGTGTTTATTTGAGCAAACTCTGTTCTTATTCACTTGTGTAACTGCCACTGGGCTGGCACATTTATGGTAGGATACATTTACGGATCTAATGAATATGCATTCATCAGTCCGCTGTACTGCCGGGCACCGTGGTGCCTGCCCATAATTGCAGCAGCTCTGGAGGCTGAGGCAGGAGGATGGCGAGTTCAAAGCCAGCTTCAGCAAAAGCAAGGCACTAAGCAACTCAGTGAGACCCTGTCTCTAAATAAAACACAAAAGGGTGGGGATGTGGCTCAGTGGATGAGTGCTCGATCCCTGGTACCAAAGGGAAAAAAATCTGCTCTACTAAGTGCTAGATGATCAGAAACAAAATCCCTGTTTATAAGTTATTTACACTCAAGGAGTGAAGATAATGGAGTAAATAAACAATTAAAAATCAAGGGTGATTAAGCCTCTGGAAGGATGGTTCAGAGATACCTATGGTGAGTTGGGAAAAAGCTCCATAGGCAGAAGGGACAGCATGTGGGATGAAGTGTGCTGGGGAAGTTGCCAGTAGTTCAGACTGAATGCAACCCAGAATATGAGGAGGAATGTAGGAAGGGTATTGTGAAATATTTTGTGCTGAGCAGTTTTAAGATGTGAACTGATTTGTGCATTTATACACTAGGAAATCAGTAAGAAGGCTCTCTATTTGGGATAAAGTGATACAAGGAAAGATTAGAGTTCAGGGAGACCTGTTAGGAAACTATTAACAGTAGTCTGGTGAAAAATGTTGATGATCTAAATGGATTACCACTGAGAGTAGAAAGAAGGAAAATGAAAGAAGATTGGTATTTAAGAACTTGAATCAGCATTAGTAGATATATGATAGGAAGAGAGAGAAGAGGTAGGAGACTTCTCTGACTAGATAGTGGTGCCATTTATGTAAATGGGGAAACAAGTTTGGGAGTGAGGAGGATGAACCCATTATTGATTGAGTTTGAAGGGTCTATGGATCATCTGGTATGGAACAATTCTGAAAGGGGTCGATCTATGAATTCTGGAGCTCAGTTCACTTTTTAGTTTAAAAATTGCTTCCTTCTTTAACTTTAGTTATGACAGAGATTCCCCAAGGCACTGCTTCGTACTGTACATCTTAGCGAAATTCATTCTGAGAGCTTTAATTACAGTTGCTTTGTAGATAACATGCAGCCTATTCTGCCATCCATTGTTTTCCTCAGTCTTATTACCAGTATCATCTTTAAAATACTTCAAACTAGACTTCTTTACAAAGTTTTTGATTCATTATAATAAAACAAAGCCCCTCTTTTAACAATCTCAATACTAAAGGTGATATTTCTATATCAATTCCCCCCGCCAAAAAAAAAAATTTGTGTTTTGTTTTTTGGCCAATATGGTCTTTTAATTCCTGCTTCTATTTTGTATCTCCTTCCTTGATTCCTTGATTTTTCTTATTTATTACTCAGTTTTCATGCATGCTATCTGAGTTTTTACCTATCTTTGTAATTATATGTTAGGATGTGTGAAAACAAATTAGCAAGCTATTCCATACCCGTGTATCTTAAATCATTACCATATTCTAAGATTTCTTTGCATGATTTACAACATCTCTCAAGTTTATCTTTTAGTTTTGTCATGTTATCCAGATATTTGAGTTTAAGCCTAACCCTGCACTTTGGTAAAGGCTTTTAGCATTTGTTGCCTTCCTCTATGTCCCATATTGCTGCAATCTTGTATCATCATTGCTCATAAACAAGTCACTGAGGATATGAAAATCCTCTGAAGGGAAGAAAGACTGAAGGCAGTATTAAGAGTCTTAAAATCAAGTATGTGTGTATCAAGAGTCTGTTTCTTTCTTTCTTTCTTTTTTTTCAATCCCAATACTAGGGATTGAACTCAGGAGTACTTGACCACTGAGCCACATCCCCAGCACCATTTTTGTTTTATTTAGAGAAAGGGTCTCACTGAGTTATAAGGTGCTAGCATGCCTTGCCATTGCTAGAGCTGGCTTTGAACTCGCAATTCTCCTGTCTCAGCCTCCCAAAGTGCTGAGATTGCAGGCGTGTGCCACCATGCCCGGCTAAGACTTTGTTTCTTTCTTTGATTCCCTTTTATGGGTGGACCACAATTTGTTTATCTACCAATTGATGAACATTTTGAGTACTTCACCGTATTTGGCTTGTATGAATAAAACTGCATAAATGTTTCAGTCATTGTATTGACATGTTTTCACTTTTTTTGCGGGGGCACGGTACCAGGGATTGAACCCAGTGGGGCTCACCCACTGAGACACATCCCCACCCCTTTTTTGTATTTTATTTCGAGACAAGGTCTCCCTGAGTTGCTTAGGGCCTTGCTAAGTTGCTGAGGCTGACTTTGAACTCTTGATCCTCCTGCCTCAGCCTCCCAAGCCACTGGGATAAAAGGCATGCACCACCATGCCCAGCTGTTTTCACTTCTTTTAGGCAAATCCCTGTGAGTAAGATTACTGGGTCAGATGATAAAAGCACATTTAAATTCATTAGAAACTGTCAAAGTGATTGAACCATTTTATATTTTCACTAGTAGTGAGTGTGAGTTGTAATTGCTCCACGTCCTCCCCAACACTTGCTATTATTGTCCTTTTACTTTTAGTCATTCTGTTGGGTAAGTAGTAATGATTCATTATGATTTTAATTTATGTTTCCCCAATGATAATGATATTGAACGTTTTTTCACATGGCCATCTGTACATTTGTGATATGTGTGTGTGTGTGTGAGAGAGAGAGAGAAAATTATCTTTACAAATCTTTTGCTTCTTTTTTAAAAAAGCAGATTAGGTTGTTTTTTATTTTGGTACCAGGGATTGAACTCAGGGGTGCTTGACCACTGAGCCACATCCCCAACCCTATTTTGTATTTTATTTAGAGACAGAGTCTCACTGAGTTGCTTCACACCGTGCTTTTGCTGAGGCTGGCTTTGGACTCACAATCCTCCTGTCTCAACCTCCTGAGCCACTAGGTTTACAGGCATGCACCACCGTGCCCAGCTAGGATTTGGTTAATAGATGATCATGGGACCTATGAATAAAGGCAATTTTACTTCTTTTTATAGTGCATTTTCTTTGTTTTTCTTATTGCCTATAACCTTAAGTACAAAGCTGGGTAAAAGTGTCAAGAATGAACATTACTGCTTTTCCCTCAGTTTTAGTGAAGGAAGGCACTGAACCTTTTAACATCAAGTCTGACATTCAGTAATAGGTCTTTATATGGATGCCCTGATCAGGTTCAGGAAGTGTCTTCTATTCCTAGCATGGAGAGGTATTTTTGTTTTGATTTGCTTTATCATGAATGGGTGTTGAATTTCGTTGGATGCTTTTTTTTTTGCATTTATTAGGATGATTATATGGGTTTTTCTTTCTTTTTAATATAGTCAATTATATTAAATGATTTTAAATACTAAGGTGACTTTAGGGGTAACTTCTGGGGTAACTTCTGCTTGCTTGGTCATGATGTATTATTATTTTTATTTATTGTTGAATTCAATTTGCTAAAATTTTTTGTAGAATTTTTACATCTTTATTAGGGAGACTGGCCTGTAGTTTTATCATATCTTTGTCTGTTTTTGGTGTCAGGGTAATGGTTGCATCAGAAAATGGGTTTGGAAGTATTCCTTCTTCTCCATTTTTCTAGAGGAATGTGTAAAGAATGGATCTTATTTCTTTCTTAAATGTTTGTTAGAATTCACCAGTGAAGCCAGATGTAATGGCACACACTTGTAATCCCAGCAACTCGGAAGGCTGATGGAGGAGGATCACAGGTTCAAGACCAGTCTCAGCAATTTAGTGAAACCCTAAGCAACTTAGCAAGACACTGTCTCAAAATTAAAGAATAAAAAAAGACTAAGGGAGCCAGGCACGGTGGCACACACCTGTAATCCCAGCACTTAGGGAGGCTGAGATAGGAGAATCGTGAGTTCAAACCCAGCCTCAGCAACAGCGAGGTACTAAGCAACTCAGTGAGACCCTGTCTCTACATAAAACACAAAAAAGGGCTGCGGATGTGACTCAGTGGTTGAGTAACCCTGAGTTCAATCCGTGGTAACCCTCCCCCCCCAAAAAAATGACTAGAGGGACATAGCTCAGTGGTAAAGTGCCCTGGGTTTAATCCCCAGGGCCAAAAAAAAAAAGGAGAGAAGCAAGCCTTCTGGGTTTGGAATTTTCTTTATGGGAAGTTTTTAATTACACATTCAGTTTGTTTAGTTGACATGTAAAGGCTATTTAGTTTATATGTTTTTTTCTTGAGACCACTGTTAATTTGTATATTTCAAAGAATTTGCCCATTTTATCTAAATTGTTGTTCATTGTGTTTCCTTATTGTCTTTTAAATATTTTAGTTATCTATAGTGATGTCACCTCTCACATTTTTTTAAAACATGGTGTCATTTTTTTAATACCTTTATTTTGTTTATTTATTTATATGTGGTGCTGGGGATTGAACCCAGTGCCTCATGCATGCCAGGCAAACACTGTGCCACTGAGCCACAACCCCAGCCCACCTCTCACATTCTTGATATGGTTAGTTTTGTTGATCTTTTCAAAGAATGACCTTTTGGCTTTATCAGTTCTACTATCTTTCTATTTTCCATTTCATTGATTTTTTGCTCTTTGTTACTTCCTTTTTCAACTTTTGGTTTAAGTTGTTTGTGATCAAAATACCTGGAAATAAATTGGCTCATGCTGAGTATTATACTCTATGTATTTTATACCACTTATTCTTCGATGTTAGCATGCATAGGTATATTTTATTCTTTTCAACTTAATTATTTTATACATTTCAAAAAATCATTATCACCCAGCACTGCAAAAAAATTAAAAAATCAATATCAGAAAAATAAAATAGTTTTCTATATGAATCCTTAAGATAAGCAAATCATGCTTAGATATTTTGATCACAAACAAAACTAAAGAGCATGAGATACATGTCTTATCATTTATGGAATAAAGATTCTTAAGTGGAATTTCCACATTAGGAAAAAAGCAAAGAATATTAACTCCTGGCCACCTTGCCAATTCTTACATTAAGGGAAGTTTTGAAGAGAACTAATCAATCACATTTTCTTAACTCAATAAAGAAAATAAGGAAATGTGAAGAAGCAAAAAGAAAAATTCTCCACAGTGAAATCACTCAAAAATAATCACTATTAACAGCATGTTTAATTTCTCTAGATGTATTCATGAGTTTGGTTACTTGCTTATTTTTACATGGTTGTAATCATATGTAAATTTGTATCGTATATTCCTGTCTTAATATTTTAATTATTTTTCTCTATTACTGTAGCATAGATTTCCAAAGAACTATAAATTGAGCATCCTTAATCTGAAATCCAGACTGCTCCAAAATCTGAAACTTTTCAAGCACTGATATGGAAAATTCCACACCATTCCTCATGTTAAAGATTATAATGAAAATGCAGGCACATTAACAGTATTATGCAGAATTATCTTCAGGTTATATGTGTAAGGTGTATAAGAAACAAATTTTGTGTTTAGACTTGGGTCCTATCTCCAAGATATTATGTTTATGCAACTATTCCAAAATAAAAAAAATACAAAAATACAAAAATTGAAATACTTCTGTTCTCACGTATTTGAGTTAAGGGATGTTCAACTTGTAATAAATGAAGGTTGTGAATTTTTGTTGTTGTTGTTGTTTTGGTACCAGGGATTGAACTCGGGGGTATTCGACCACTGAACCACAACCTCAGCCCTATTTTGTGTTTTATTTAGAGACAGGGTCTCACTGAGTTGCTTAGCGCCTCGCCGTTGCTGAGGCTGGCTTTGAACTCATGAGTCTCCTGTCTCAGCCTCCCAAGGTGCTGGGATTACAGGAGTGTACCACCGTGCCCAGCTGTGAATATTTTTGATATGTATTACCACACTGTTTCTCAAACGCATTGCACGAATTAATACTTGAATCAGCCAAGTCTGATTTCACCACACTTGTGCTTGGATTAAACATTATAATTTTTAACATTTGTGATCACAAACAAAAGTAAAATGTCCCTGATGTTATTAAAATATCATTTTCAGATTAAGTGGCTTCTGTTCAGTTTTTTAAATAAAACTGTAATGGAACATGCTTATGATGTAGTATTTTTTTCCTGTAAAGACAAATTATTATTAGTTTTTAATTCAGGTTACCTTGAAAATGTCCTCAAGATCTGAAAGAGGATTTTTCAAAATGCTGAATTGATAGGAAACAGTTTTCACAGTGGGGGAATATGGCTTATTAAGAAATATCTGAGATGTATCCGAAAATGTATTTATAGTTTCATTGATTTTTTTTTTCAAATAGATCTAATAAAAATAGCAAAGTAATCATAGAAATTTAAGATTTCTATCAGAAGTAATAAACCTTTATTAAAACAATTTATCTCAGATACATTCTTCTTTTCAAGGTATCACAGACGTCGTAAGAATCCGAATCCTCCGAAAGACAGATGATATTGAGACTCCTGGGAGAATCAAAGGAAATGTTAACCTGTGTCTCATTCGCCTTTTGAAAAAATATAATCTGGTGTATTTACTAATATGTTATATAGTTAAATCATAACAATAAAATGTCTTTTCATACGTTAGAATATGTATTTATTAACCTGGACTTCACATTTTTATTTAGAGAAATTATTTCATCTTATTTTCCTTTTGAGATATTAAAGGCTACCACTTATTTTTATCTGTCTAGTATGAGTATTTTTACATCACTAGGCAAAGTTATTAGTTTAAATATGATTAATAAAATATGCATGCTTCTTCTGAAGGAATTTTTCAAATTTATTTTTATTGGTGCATTGTAGTTTTACATAATAGCGGGAATCATTATGCTGTATTTGTACATACACATAACATAATTTGATCAGTTTCATTCCACTGTACTTTCCCCGTTCTATCCTCCCTCCCCCATCTGCTTGCTCTACTCTGTTTGACTAGTACATTGTAATTATATAGAAAAGCTGTATTCACTGTGGTATATTTGTACTTGGACATAGCATAATTTGGTAGATTTTGCTTTCCAGTACTTCTCTATGCCCTCACTCTTCCCTCCCTTTTGATTTCACAAGTGTTTTCAAATTGCCTTTGAGAATAAATTTACAAAGCCAATCCAGAAAATAGATGTTGCAGTGTTTCCATTGACTTTTAGGAAATAATTAGTTACATTTTAATCAGTTTCTACTGTCTGCTAGGCTCTGTGCATATATTTATTAAATTCTCACAATAATTCTTTTAAGAGGGAGCATCGAGGCTGGGGTTGTCTGTAGCTCAGTGGTGGAGCACTTGCCTTGCACGTGTGAGGCACTGGGTTCCATCCTCAGCACCACATAAAAATAAAATAAATAATGGTTTTATGTCCATCTACAACTAAAAATACTTTTTAAAAAAGGAGCATCATCCTCATTATACAGATAAGGCTGAGGGACTTGAACTCTACCTAGCAGACTGGAGTGCCAGGATCCAAACTGTCAGGCTTGAATGGCTTCTTCAGTGCATTGCAATGACAAATAAGTTGATCTCACCCAAGAATCATCTATAGATGTTTCTAGAAAGAATATTATATAATTGGTTTTGATTTTTTTTTTCTTTTTTTGTCTTGAAAATTACACTAGACCTGGGCACAATATTGCACACCTGTAATTATCCCAGTGACTTGGAACTCTGAGGCAGGAGGATCACAAGTTTGAGGCCAGCCTGAGTAACTTAGCAAGATCCTTTTTTAAAATAAAAAGGACTGGACTGGGGATTTAGCTGCATGAGGCCCTGGGTTTGATCCCCAGCACTACAGAACTAAAGCAAAATGTAAAAAAATAAACGGCTACAGATGTGGCTCAAAGGCAAAGTATCCTTGGGTTCAATCCCAAAGAAAAAAAGAAAAAAAAGCTAGTTTCAGAACACATGCAAACAGCTGCAGCTCAGGTTAAAATGTTTCACCAGACTATAGTGTTACAGCAATATACACAGAATCTTTAGAAGCTTTGCTGCTCCTTTGATTTCTGTTGAGCAGGTGAGGAATTTTTAAGGAGGGAAAGTGCTTTATTCAGACTTGGAAAATATTTGTGGTATTTGTAAAGTTGATGTAAAAAAATAATTTTTCACTCAGTCTATTGTTTAATTATTTTAGTAAAGGAAGTTTATATGAAGGTCCCAGTGGTCTATAAAATGTAAAGAATAGTGAATAGGAAAGATAAAAGGAAATAGTTAGTAATGGCTACCCTCTATTACTCAAAAGAAATGTTTTTAAGTGGCTACTTTTTTGTTTATTAATTTTTGTGGAAAAAATTTTAAAACTGATATAAATTTGATAATCTAAAATATTTGCCAACTGTTGATATATCTTTGCAAAATGGTTCATTTTTTTCCAGGTTGATTTATATTCAAAATTTTAAAAAGATTGAGATGTTATAAATGTAGAAAGAATAAAAAACTGAACCAAGATAAAATGGCGAAAATTTTCTTCAGCTCCAAGATGCCCAAACCACATACTCATATGTCAATGCTTTGAACTAACTTTGATTTTATTGTACTGGAAATGTAGATTAACAATGTAGTTGATAGAATTTTGGTGTTCATGGGTTGCTCATTTTTGTTTTGCTAAAACTCCATCACCAGAATCACCTCCCCGTTCTACCCATCCCCCACCCCAGGAATAGAAATCTGCATCCACCTCCAACTGCCACTGGGGTACTGGGGATTGAATACAGGGGCACTTGACAATGGAGCTACAGCCCTAGCTCTTTTTTTTTTGAGATAAGATTGCCCCTGCTGGGCTCAAACTTGCACTTGTGATTTTCCTACTTCAGCCTCCCGTGTAGCTGGGATTTCAGGTGTATACAACCATGCTTGCGTTAACATTTTTATTTGTTTTAGCAGACGCTTAAAAATTACATAAAATGGGATGGGCCTTCACACTGAATAAACAGCTTAATGAAAAACTATCCAGTTGGCATATTTCCATGGATGAGGTGGAGTAACACCACTTAAGATGTAAAAAGCATGATTGCTAGAACCACCAGAGGGCACCCTTACATAGGGTTCAATTTAAACGTCTCCTAATGGAGTGACTGTTGAAAGCACTTAGAGATTTGGGTATACATTAGTTGACAATGAGTAGTAGAATAAATGGCAGTAGTGAAATTAAATGTTGGAATAATCTGTGGTCATTTTTCTTTAAAAGTTTTAAAAATTTAAAAATCTTTAAATTTTCTTTAAAAATTGTATTGGTGCATTATAATTGTATATAATGGTGGGATTCATTATGATATATTCATGCATGTAGCATAAACTAGTCTATTTCATTGCTTGGACCTCCCTTTTTCTTCCGCTATTACCTGCTCCATCCCCTTACTACTGGTCTCTTCTATTTTCATGAAGCACCTTTTCTTTCCTTTTTTCTCCTCTAGCTTCTGCATATGAAAAAACATAATAGCCTTAAACGCCAAATGGTCTCTCTGATTAGTGGATGCTGATGAATAAGGGAGGTGGGAATGGGAAACATAAGAGAAATAGAGGAACACTGGATGCGACATGGGGGAGGCGGGAGGCAGGAAAGGGGAATGGGTATAGTAAAGATGGTTGATAAAAAAATATATATATATATATATACTGTTCATTGAAAGTGCATATAAAGGTGTTTAATAAGAAGAATTTAATCTGCTTATAATTTTGTGCAAAGTTAGAAAAATTATGATTAACAATTTTTTCTATTTGCCTCAACAAATGTTTTCAGTGAACAGTGTGTACAGCTTCTGAAAATTTGTTTTTTTCTGTTATGTTTGATAACATGTATTAAAATGCAATTTTTGAGAAAATAAATAAATAAATAAATAAAAGAAAAAACATAATAGCCTTGACTTTCTGAGTCTGGCTTATCTCACTTAGAGGACACTTATCAGATGTTCTCCAGTTACATACATTCTCCTGCAAATGACAGAATTTCCTTTTTTTATGGTTGAGTAAATATCCACTGTGTACATATACCACATTTTCTTTACTCATTCATCTGTTGACAATATGCCTAGGATGGTTCTGTAACTGGGTTATGAATCGTGCTGCTGTAAACAATATTGCTATAGTATGCTGATTTTTTGATAAATAAGTGGTATACCTTCATACTGATATCCAATGTGGTCTGAGGCCATTTTTCATTCTGTTTATCCATCCATCAAATATTTGTAAAACTACAAATGATGAAGAAGCCTGCTTTTTGGTTAGTCAATAGCAAAAAATGATGTCTTCTTAAGACCATAATACCTACTGAATAATTCCTACCAAGCAACTTAATTTTTCTAATGACATTGTTTTCTAACTGTGAATATAATTCAGTATTATTTTTAAAAAAATAGAGACCAAATACAAGTGCCCCATCCAAAGGCAGCATTGTTAACATTTTTAGGTACCTTCTTTTATTTCTCTGCATGAATATATTTTAGAAATAAAAATAAAAATAGGGCTTATTATGCATGCTGTTTTGTAACTTGCTTTTTTCACTTAATATGAATTTTTCCATATCATTAAATACTCTAATTTTATGGGTACATATTCTATAATATGGATTGTCATAATTTAATTAACTTCCTGCTGTTAGATATCATCATTATTTTTGTTTGTTCCATGTTATAAATAATGCTGTTACTAACATCCTAGTGAATCATTCCTGAGTATTTTCTTAGATTTATTTCTCTAAGTGTAACTGATGAACCAAAAAGCATGCACACTTACATACATTTTTAAAAAATTTGTGGTTTAAGGGGATGAGGGGAGAGGGGAGGAGATGGTGAGGAAGATACTGGGGAGTGAAATTGATCAAATTACTTTTTATGCATATACAAATATGCTACAATGAGGTTCATTCTGTATAAGATGCACCAATAAAAATGTGGTTTAAACTTTATACTTCTAATGGCAATTTGCAAACATTTTCTCTACACGTACTAAAATTTTAAAATATCTTTTATCAGTTTAGTAGGCAAGGAATAGAAAATGTTTTCATCAGCCACTTGCAATTTAGTATGTCCAACTTAAAAGAATATGAAATGTAACAAGTTTCAGGTCCTAGATTAAATGTCAAGTTCAAGAGAACTATTGTTGCTCCTTCATTTCCTTAATAGCACTTCTCAGCACTTTGCTATAATGTGTTTCTTCTGCCTTCCCCACAAAACATCCTTTAGACATCCACAAGAATTTCAGTTCTTTAGAGGAACTAGGTCAGTTTCTATTATGTGCAACACTATATCTTGCCATACCACTTAATCAAAGTTTGTTATTAGGTTTCTTTTGTTGTTGTTGAGTGTGTTTTTGTTGTTTTGTTTTGTTGGTGTACCGGGGATACTGGGGATGGAACACGGGTGTGCTGTACCACTGAGCTAATTCCCCAGTCCTGTTTACTTCTTTCAACTTTGAGACAGGGTCTCGCTGAATTATTTAGGGCATTGCTAAGTTGCAGAGGTTGGCCTCAAACTTGGAATCCTCCTGCCTCAGCCTCCTGAGTAGCTAGGATTACAGGCATGTACCACTGCACTCAGCTGTTTCAGGCGTCTTTTCATGTGATTATTTGATAAATATCTATCTCCCTTCCTAAATTATAAGGTCCATGACTTCCAAAGACTGCGTGATTATGCGTATCAGTGTTCCTGGCACTTTCATTGATCCACAGGCATCTGAGTAAAGTTTTGTAAAAAATTGCTCTAGTACAGAGGATTTGAACCCAAGGATTTCATGAATGGGATTTGGGATGGGAAATATCTATGAAACTCTTGGAAGTGTGTAAACTTTTGAGACTATATTTGTTTTCCTGGGGACAGGTTCTGTTGTCTTTCTGCAGCTCATAGATGTGTGTATCACATCATTCTCTGATTTTACTTGCTAAGCACCTAGTAATTTTAGAACTGAAATAATACTGCTAAGTGAGATAGTGAGTATGGTTTCCACATATTCCAGGAGGCATTTTTAATTATATTCCAAGTCTTTTTAAGAAAAGAAGCTAAAATATCATGTCCTTTCATTTTGGATGTCTTCTAGGCACCCCAGGCAAATCCCCACCCCAAATACTTTCCCAATTTTAGATGTGTCTTTTTTATTTCCAGAAATAAGTCAAATGGAATGTCATCCCTCAAACAATAGTAGTTAGTAAACTATTTTATTTGGTAAAGGCATATATGAATGTTTCCATTACTTTTAGGGAAAAGGAATGATTCTTTAAATTTTTTTCATCAGAAGTTCAAAATAACTTGCTAATATTCTTACTGAAGTAATTTGCAAATATTCTAATGCCAAAGAAAAAATTTCCCCATTGAGCTCAGCCATTAACCCCCTACTATTTTCTAATGTGTTGTTTAACCTGAAAGTGAGAACGTTGAAATGTACAGGGAAGAAATGCTCAGGAAGAATATGTAATGTGCTTTCTATTTTTTTGCACAATGTCACTCATTTTTATATAGTAACAACCTCATATTTATATAACCTCCTTCTACAGAAAACCTGGAATGCTTCATGGTCATGATTACCTGAATTCTTGTAATGTTGCTTGTAAGTGAGCTCTTGTTTTTAGATAGAGAAACTGAGTCAGAATCACACAATTACAACTGAGAATCACCAGTAAAATCCTGATTTCTTCTGAGTTGTCAAAACTTATCAAGAATATATCATCTCTCCAATGTTCTCTCCAAGCATCTGTTCATTTCAGCAAACTTTATGAAGTGTCTATAGAGTTCCAGCCACTGTGGATTCAAAGATGAGACCTCATTCCTAATTGACAACGTATTTTGCCCAGACCTTCCTTTCTTTACCCTTTAGTTGCGATTAATCTCTTTCTCATTCAGAATCCAAAGTGTATTAAATCACTATTTTTTCATTTACTTCAATTTGTCTTGAACTAGAATAATTGCAGTTAATGACATGGTCAATGTGGCAATTTGGATTGAACCTATTGGACTTTTCAATTACAGCATCCACATATAATTACCATGAATAATCCCAGCACTTAGGGAGGCTGAGACAGGAGAATCGCAAGTTCAAAGCCAGCCTCAGCAACGGCGAGGCACTAAGCAACAGACCCTGTCTCTTTTTTTTTTTTTTTTCAGACCCTGTCTCTACATAAAACACGAAATAGGGCTGGGGATGTGGCTCAGTGGTTGAGTGCCCCTGAGTTCCCCCCGTACCAAAATAATAATAATAATATTAATAATAATAATAACAACAGCAACAACAACAATAACAATAACAACCATGAATAAGATCATAGAAGACAGAATAGTTGAACTGAAAGATATCTTAAAGATAATTTGGGGCCGGGCGCAGTGGTGCACACCTGTAATCCCAGCACTTTGGGAGGCTGAGACAGGAGAATCACAAGTTCAAAGCCAGCCTCAGCAATGGCGAGGCTCTAAGCAACTCAGTGAGACCCTGTCTCTGCATAAAACACAAAATAGAGCTGGTAATGTGGCTCGGTGGTTGAGTACCCCCGAGTTCAATTCCTGGTACCCCAAAAAAAGATAATTTGGGGGCACAGATATAGGAACTGAAGTCCAGAGAGACTAATTAACTTGCCCAATATCACAGATCATGGCAGAACCAACCAATGTCTTCTTTAAACATTACTTATATTTTTATATGTATATTTATACATATGCATATGGATGGGATTTGCCTCCAGAAATAGATGTAATCAGTGATATATTAGTAAAAGCTTAACAACTGGCTCTAGTTTGTATGTTTGCCAGTTCTCATGGTATAAATGCTCCCATCATGGCTGATTTTAAGTTAACAACTGGTTCACAAAAATTTCTGAAAATTTAGTGGGGCACAGGGGTGCATACTTGTGATCCCAGTGGCTGGGGAGACTGAGGCAGGAGGATCAGAAATTCAAAGCCAGACTCAGCAAATTAGCAAGGCCCTAAGCAACTTAGTGAAACCCTGTCTCAAAAATAAATAAATAAATAAATAAATGAAAAGGGCTGGGGAGGTGGTTTAGTGGTTAAGTGCCCCTGGGTTCAATCCTCTCAAGCTTTGGCAATCACAAATAAAGCTGCTACAAACATGCACGTGCAGGTTTTTGGTGAATATGTTTCCAGATCCTTTTTTGTAAATACCAAGGACTGGTTGCTGAGTCATGTGATAAGAATATGTTCAATTTGGGAGGAAACTGTCAAGCAGCTATGCCATTTTGAATTCTAATTGCTCCACATCCTTGCCAGTGATTAGTATTGTCAGCGTTCTGGATTTTGTTTGTTCTAATAGGTGTGCTGGCATCTCACCATTGTTTTAATTGACATTTCCCTGATATGAGGAATTTCACCCACTTTAAAATTCTTTCATATTTTTTTACTTAAGTATTGAAGTTTTACAGAATATTTTGGAGATGAGTCTTTTGTGAGATATATGTATTATGAATATTTTTATGGAGGACCAGTTTTTAAAAAATATTTTTAGTTGTAGATGGACACAACTATCTTTATTTTACTTATTTTTATGTGGTGCTGAGAATTGAACCCAGTGCCTCACACATGCTAGGCAAGTGGTCTACTACTGGGTCACAACCTTAGCCCTGGAGGTCCCGTTTTAAGATTAGATATGGTTAGTAAGAAAGAAGGAGAGAAAATTTGAGGCAGAGGATGCAACAGATGTAAAGGTCTGGAGTATGTTTGCTTCACTTATCATTAACACTGTATTATTGATGGAAAAACAAGTTTCACTAGAATTTTAGTCAACACTTACCCTTTTCTAGCTGAGTACAATGGCTTATGCCTGTAATTCTAGTAGTTTGGGAGGCTGAGAAAGGAGGATCGTAAATTCAGGGCCAGCCTCAGCAATTTAGTGAGGCCATAAGCAATTTAATGAGACCCTATCTCATAATAAAAAATAAATAAAAAGGGCTGAGGATGTGGCTCAGTGGTTAAGTGCCCCTGAGTTCAATCCCCAGTACACACCACCCCCCAAAATACTTACCCTTTTCTGAATGCAGTAGTATCTGTAAGCCTGATGTCAACAATGGAAATGATTCTGAATAAATGAAAGCCAACAGTTCTAGTTTTACTCATAGATATGATTCCTCAGAAACTGAGTCCAGTTTTGTAGCCATAAATGGAGAAATGGTAAAACTGTCATGTGTTATTTGCTGAGAAGGGGTGGCAAATGAAATAATAAAATCATCAAAACTAAAACAGTAATTAAACACAAACCTTAAAGAAATAGGTATAAAACTGAAAAAAAGGTTAATGAATTTGAAAGATTAGAAAAAGCAGTGTTTTATAAATAAAAATTTCAGAAAAGGTCAGTGTTTTATAAATAAACATTTCAATGTTTTACTGACTTCTTTTAAAGTTAGCAACTTTAGGTTGCTAAAACAAATACACACCAAATATGCTGGTTTCCCCAGAGGATTGTATTTCAAGATGGGGACATTAGCTGGGGGTAGTTTTGCATGCCTATAATCTCAGCTACTCCGGAGGCTGAGGCAGGAGGATCACAAGTTCAAGGCTGACCTGGGCAACTTATTGAGACCACGTCTTAAAAAAAAAAAAAAAAAAGACTGAGGATATAGCTCAGTGGTAGAGCACCCTTGTTTGAATTCCTAGTACCAAAAACAAAATAGAAACTCACTCAAACACATACACACACACAATTCTTAAGACACTAGTAAAACAGCACCAAATATTCTTGAAAACATGGGGATAATGTGTGTCAAAAAAGGTTCCCCAATTATCACTTACCAACAGCACAGCTTGAAATATTCAGGAAGACCAACTCGTAGAATAATGAATAAAGCTAATAAGGTTTTCCTTGCAACCTGTTTGATGTATGTGAATATATAGTTGTTGCTGATATGGAAATTCTCTTAGTTTATGTGCTATTTGAATATGATAGTAATATGAAGAAAGAATTCTCTTTGCTTCAGTTTCATTGCTAACAAACATAACTAACTTTAAGCAACAGGAAACTGTAAAAATGTTGTCAATAAATGTTTGAATTTTTCTGTAGGAATACAACTGGATATACAGACACAACGAAATATTTTGAAGTAGTTAACCTAAATGAAAGAGCTTGCCCCAGAATGTGAATCATCATAGTCCTTTTTTCTTTGAGAAAGTCATAGTACAAAAACCATATTAACTGTTTTTAGTGTCTTAGTGAATATTATAAACTATGTAAAGGCTAATGCAATAAATCTGAGATTATTCTCTTTATTATGTGATAATTTGGAAGACAATCAAACACTGATCAAGCGATGAGATTTGACAAAAGTTCTGGTGAGCATATCTGAACATTCAACGTCACTGCAAAGTAACAGTTTGATCCCAACTTTTTTAAAGATCAAAATTGGCCAGTCACCAATTTGTCTGGTATCTTCAAAATTTTAATCTTCAGAATCTTTCCATTTAAGATAGAAACATTTAAGATAGTGCAACATATTTTTTTAATGATAGATAAAACCAAAGGGCAAAAACTGAAGGCAGAAGCTTGGAAGAAACGAGTTTCTACAGATTATTTTTACAAAATTCCACAGTCGAACAACGGTCAGTGAAGTGGACGATTATTTTGATGTTGCATATCTAAAACATTATCATCAGATTGTTATAAATTTGATAGGATGGTGTTTAATTTTCCTTCAAAATAATATCCACATACATCAAATTCATAGGTTTGGAATCCATTTATTTAATCAAAAGATAATTTAAAATCGAACTTACAGTGTTCCAATTGACAACTGGCGAAGGATTAAAAATGAATTTTGGAGCTTGGTGCAGTGGCACACACATGTATTTGGAAGGCTAAGGCAGAGGCCTATGGGTTTGAGACAAGCCTGGGCAATTTAGCAAGAGCTTGTCTTAAAAAAGAAAAAGAAAGTACAGCACCACTAGTTTCATTTGGGATTAAAGTTTAAAAAGAATATTCTGAGCATGCTTAAACTATGTTAAAAATCCCCCTTTTTCCATTCCCATTATTGCCCCTTTATAAATCTGGTTCTGTCTTATGAATGATATTTAAAACAAAACAGAAACAGTTTAGATATACCTCATTCCCTGAGAGTAGCATTGATGTCAACCCAACCTGGATTAGGTATTTAAACAAGAAAGAAACAAGCTCATTGTCACTCTGAAAACTTTAAATATTAATGTATTGTGTTTATTCCCATGGCATAATCATGGGAATCAGTTAATTCAGAATTTTCAATTATAATTAAAGGACAAAAAGTTAAGAGTTACAGAAATTCTCTATATTAATTTTAAATGCACATTTTCCATGAACAACTCTTTTTTTCATTCTTTTCTTTCTCATTTATGTTTGTTTTAATTCTATTATTGAAATTTACTTTTATGTCTATTCAATAAGATGATAAAAAATTGGAGCTTGTATTTTTATGAGTTTTCCCCTTTCTCCTTCTACTATAATAATATTTATATAAGAATTTTCCTTCTATAATAATTTAGTTTTATTATACTTTACAAAGTATTGAGTCACAATGGATTAAAGAACTATCCTTTGTCACAGATGATTTGATAACATCACATATAGCTTGAGAGTTTGGCATAAATTCTTCTAATAACTAGAAGGGCTTCCAGGAAGCCACTTCATTATTGGACAGTTATATTAGAAAGGGTTTCCTTATTTGAGTTGAAGTCAATATGTCTTTGGTTTATAACCTTCAGATTTGATCCTGCCCCTGAAACCATACTGTGTTAGTTAGATTTCTGTCTGTGACCCAAATACCCACCAAGAACAACTGTAGAGGAGGAAAGGTTTACTTTGGCTTATTGTTTCAAAGGTTTAGTGGTGGGCTAACTGCATTGCTCTGGGCCCAAGGCGAGACATACATTTTGGCAGAAGGTCATGGTGGAAGAAAGCTGCTCAGCTCCTGAAGTCCAAGAAGCAGAAAGAAAAGGCAAAGGGCTGCAGGCATGCCCTCTGTGACCCACCTCCTCTAGCCGTGTCCCACCTGCATACAGTTACCACCTAGTCAGTCCATTCAAACCAAAATGGACAGATTAGGTCACAGCTCTCACAATTCAGTCATTTCACACCAGAACACTCCTGCATTAACACAGGAGTTTGGGGAGGTAACTCATATCCAAACACATAGAAAATAAATTTGTTCCCTCTTATATATGACAGCTCTTTGGATATTTAGAAAATATTTTTTATATTTCTTCTTATTTTCCTTTAAGCTTAATTTTTTTCTGATTATCTATATGAGTATCATGTGAGTATCCATATGATTCCTATCCTAGTTGCCTTCCTCCAAACACATTTTTTTAATAATCACTCTCTGAAAATGTATTACCAGGGAGTTGAACATGATTTCCCTGTTCTGGACACTATACTTCTAATGGTGCCAATAATACACTAAATTTTTTAGCACTTGTGTCATCCAGTTGATTCTCATGGAATCATAACTTCTTAAGAGGGAATCAGAATATCAAAAAGTCTCCTAATTCAGCTGATTCTTTATGCAAATATATTCTCCACCCTTCTTGATTCCTTTTAGGGCAAAAAGAAAGTTTATTTTCAACATAACCGCACTGATTTCTAATTTTTCCATCTAAGTGTTAACAACACAGCTGGCAGTGGAACCAAAGAGGATTTGGATCAGAGGACGATGTATTTAGAGAAACCTCATTCTGGCTAGAGTGGGGAGGGAGGAGGATGGACTGGAACAGAAGCAAGATGGCATGCTGGGCACACTCTAAGTGACTGAGGTAGTGATGAGGATGACAAAGGACCACAGTTTGGTTTCAGGGGCAGGATCAGTTTAGAGAAGCTGACAAGAGGCTGACGGATCCCAGAGATACATAGCGCAATAAACAGTGATTTACATGGCGGTGGCGAGTGATTCATGACAGGGAGAAAAGCAGCTCTTTTCTCTGGACATCTGGACATTGACTGTCATTCACAACCAGGTCATTGATTTTCTACTGAATGTAAAAATCTCATAGGATACTATGGAGGTGACTAGCACCCTGACAGGGTAGGTTCCTGCCCAGAAGGTGTGAGCTGCCTGGGAAAACAAGAAGTTTGAAATAATCAGTAAGAAATGAACACAGAGCCAGAAATTAGATTCAAAGAGAAGTGCCTTATGGGTCTTTCAGTTCTGATGGGAGCTAGAACCCAACAAGTGAACAAAGGATTCTGTATTTAAGGGGGAGTATATCACAGGCAGGGATAAGGTTTCAGGGGGAGGAGGCTTGGTTGGTGCATGCTTCTTGGTGTGGCAGGAATCTTGCAGTGAACAGGTTGATGGGCATTTTGCCAAGCCACACCCATCTCCAAGAGGCTGTGTGGCTCCAGGGGGTCACCCCATCTCTGGAACTATCCTAGAATTTGAATGGGAGATAGAACAGGGTGCCATATGGATCTGCCCTTCTCAAACCAGTGGATTCCGACTGAGAGTTCCCAAAATCAGGCTTCCCTGCCTAATGGCTTCAACATTGCTTAGTTTACACAAGGATCAGTTCACAAATGGGTCATGGATGGCTTCCAGCAGAATACTAATATCAGAAAGAATTCCTCTGAGATCTTCACAAAGTGAGAGGAAAGAAGTCTACTTCATAATTGTCTCTAAGCACAGGCAAAATGAGAGTCACTGTGGCATCCCCAAAATACCAAACATCCCCCTCTGAGCAAAAGTGAGTGACAGGTGCTGGAGTTGTGGCTCAGTGGTAGAGGCTTGCCTAGCATTTGTGAGGCACTGGGTTCAGTTCTCAGCACCACATATAAATAAGATAAAGGTCCATTGACAACTTAAAAATATTTTTAAAAAAGTGAGTGACAGCTACTTCTTTATCAATTATATCTTTATCCTTGGTTTGCCCTCCCTCTAGATAAGATGTATTAAGATAATCATAAATTCCTCCTGCTTTCTGACAACATTCAGTCTAGAGCAAACACCTGCTTCCTTAAACTCTGTCCCAAATAATCCAACCTAATCCCAAATCCTGTAACAGTTTCTTCCAAGCACCTGACTGAGGTGCCTCACGGTTGCCTATGCTGTGTTCTCCTTTGTGTCATGAGTTATAAACTCACCTTGTTCATTAGAAGTGTGTTCCTGGGAGTCTCTGTTGAAGTGCATTGATATTAAGAATTATTTCAAGGGCTGGGGTTATGGCGCAGTGGTAGTGTGCTTGCCTAGCACGCGGGAGGCACTGGGTTCGATCCTCAGCACCACATAAAAATAAAATAAAGATATTCTGTCCACCTACAACTAAAAAATAAATATTTTAAAAAAAGAATTATTTCAAGGTTTCTTGCTTGAATGATCAGGTGTTGTTTGTACCAATAAAAGAAGTAATAGCAGAATAGGAGGAAAAAACATTTTGTTTTTAAAAAACGTTATTTTTGAGCTATCAGTGAGTTAAACCAAGTGGAAATATCCAGGAAGCAGATGGATAAATGGTTCTGGAGCTTAAGAGATGTCTATGCTAAATTTATCTATAATCTATCTTTCTATCTAATCTACCTACTTCTGTATTTACACCCATGCATAAGTACATCCAGAAATAAATCTTTTTCTTTTTTAATTTTAATTTTTTGGTACTGGGCTTTGAACCCATGGGTGCTTTACCACTGAGCTACACATCCTCAGCCCTTTTTATTTTTTATTTTAAGACAGGGTTTTGCTAAGTTGCTTAGGGTCTTGCTAAATTGCTGAGGCTGGCCTCCAACTTGTGATCCTCCTGCCACTGCCTCTGGAGTTGGTGAGTTATAGGTAAGTGCCACTGCATCAGTTCAGAAATAGACCTTTGAGAGCCATTATTTATATAATAGTTGAAGCTGTGGGATTAACTAAGATCACCCACAGAGCAAATAAAATGAGAAAAGGTCTGAGAACAGAACACCAAGGAACATCCCATGTATTTGTGGGAAGGCCTGAAAATGAAATATCCAGAAAAGACTCATGGGAGGAATTGTCACTGAGGAAAGAGAATCAGAAGTAGAAGACCAGAAGTTAAAGAAGTGAGTTTCAAGATGGCTTTATATGCTGCTTAGAAGACAAGTTAGAGAACTGGGCAGGTGGCACATACCTGCAATTCCAGTGACTCAGGAGGCTGAGGCAGGAGGATCTCAAGTTGGAACCCAGGTAGGGCAACTTAGCAACCCTGTCTCAAAAAATAAAAAGGGGGACTGGGGTTGTGGCTCAGTGGTAGAACACTTGCCTTGCATGTGTGAGGCACTGGGTTCGATTCTCAGCACCACATATGAATAAATAAAATAAAGATCCATTGGCAACTAAAAAAAATTTTAAAAAGTAAAAAATAAATTAAAAATAAAAATAAAAAGGACAGGGGTTAAGCATCCCTGGGTTCAATCCCCCATATCAAGAAACTTGCCTGTAAAATGTAAAAGACTATACTCATATGGCGATCACACAGAAATGGAAAGATAGGGAAGGATCCTTCCCTTAGATAAAGATGAGCAGGGTAGAGATCTGATCATGAAACCTGAAGCTTAAGGTCTAAAGATGATTTGACCTTGAGTCCCAGGGTAGCAAAGAAAGAACCTAAGGTTTACTTAAAGTTGGGATCATTTTTTTATTATTGTTTTTTGTTTATTTGCTTGCTTTCTTGTTTTTTATTTCTTTTTTGGAATGGGATGGAGCTCTGCCTTTCAACAGCAGAGATCATTCAGTGATCTCAACAGGGGAGAGAAGCCTTCTGCTAAAACTGGGCCCCAACAGAACCTGAAACCACCTGTGAAATGTGCCAAGATTTTTATTATCGTGTCTAAATTTGAGAGTTGCAATTATAACTTTCTGTTTGTTAAAGTGAGAATTGTTTTTATTGACTTTAATATTTTTTTTTAGTAAGAAAAGAACTAGGTGTTTGATGCAAACAACTGTGGTTTTGTTTACCTGGATTTCTAACCCATTTCTTTCTTCTGGAAAAGGTCTATTTTCCTACCACAAATGCATCTTGAGGGTGCCCCCACCTCCTGGCCACAGTTGATTGGAGAGGAATAACCACACCAGATAGAGTTGATCTGAGTACATATAGTGTTTTGATGTTGAATAAGCACGTGACCTAAGCCAGGCCAATGACAGCCCCTCTTCAGGATATGAAAAACCGCAGCTGGGCCAAGAGGCTTGTTCCTTCTCTAAGACAAATGGAGAGGTAGGACAACAGATTCATGTGCAGCATAATTCCTAGGAGGCAAGACAGTGCAAAGAAACAAAGATGGAAAGAGAAGATTCCAAGCAGTGTTTGAATCTCTGGTTCCTTGTTTCTGGGGCCCAGGTGTCCTCTTGCCCTCTCAGGGTTATAACAGCCTTCCAACAGAGATGCCTTTTTTCCTGAGCTAGTGTGACTTGGGTTTCCATCAGATTTCATCAAAGAGAGATCTCACCCCTACAGTGACTTCAGATAAGACTGGTTTTAGTTTATAAGGTAAAGAACTACCTTGATTTATGTTGTTAACTTTTTTTTGTTGTTGTTATGGGGGATTGAACTCAGGACCACATCCCCCCAGCCTTTTTTGTAGTTATAGATGGACAGAATGCCTTTATTTTATTTGTTTATTTTTATGTGGTGCTAAGGATGGAACCCAGTGCTTCACACATGCTAGTCAAGCACTCTGCCACTGAGCTACAGCCCCACCCCTTCCCTGACAGCCCTTTTTAATATTTTATTTAGAGATAGAGTCTTGCTGAGTTGCTTAGGGCCTCGCTAAGTTGCTGAGGTTGACTTTGAACTCGAGATCCTCTTGCCTCAGCCTGCCCAGCCACTAGGATTACAGATGTGCGCCACCATGCCTGGCATTAACTTTGTTTATATGATCTCAAACATGGCACCCAAAATGATGTGAAATAAACTGGCCACAAATGACTTGCATTTTTTCCAATAAAAGCAGCAGTTGTTCAAAACAATTTTTTTTATACCTAGTATGAGAACATCTATCCAGGCAACCCCCAAGGATCTCTTTCATATGAACAACCTTAGTATTTCCATTCCTCATCTCTCTATCCCTCTATTGCTGTGAATGTGTATCACCTTGACACTTTATTCAAATACTTCTCTAAAGCAATAAGAAGTGAATCAATAAGAGAATGCATGTATACTTTCCTATTTTTTTCCATTTAATTCCAAATAATTTCCCAATGCTTTGTTGAGTTTACACTATCTTTAATGAGAAATTATTTTCACAGGTTGGACAGTTCCTATTTACTCTTTCAGTATTCCCAGTTCTTAAATCTGAGAAGAAACCCTAATCTTGTGTTTACCTAGATAAGGGCTGATTTTAAGGATATCTATTCAAGCTAATTAATGGGTTTGTTCTTTGAAAAGAATCATGGATTTGTTTCAGTGCTTATAACAACATTGTTAATCATTGCATTTCATTATTTTTCTTTGCCTATCCTTTCTTAGAGGATCACCTTCTAATTTTCTTTGGGGGATCACCTTTCTCCACTCCCAGTCTATGAGATCCCACTGGCACTCTGTGTATTAGGAGTCTCTAGAGGAACAGAATCAACAGGAAGTATGTTTATAAGAGAGGATTTATTAGATTGGCTTATGTGACTTTAGAAGCTGGATAGTCCACAACCGTAGAGAGCCATTCATGGGCTGTATATGGACTATGGGCATCGCAGCCAGTGAGGGGATGGTCTGGCATTGGGAGCTCCCGTGGCACCCCCGCAGGCTTAGACTCCCTGATGCAGGTGAACTTCCCCCTCAGCTCTGCCAAAGATCCCACACAGCACCAGAGATGGGCTGACCTGCTCTGCACAGCCCCTCTGAGATAGATGTGACCTGCCAAGATGCCAATCAACCTGCTGACTGCAAGACACCAAGAAGCAAGACTCCACTCTTGAAACCTGATCCCTGCCATTGATGTACCCTTTAAATAAACCACGGGAGCCATTTTGTGTTTTCTAGCTCCAGCTCCTGTGTGCACTGGACCTATCAGGGGCTCCCACTTTTAAAACTATTTTTCTGACTTTGTCTTTTGTTCTTTACTAATTATTCTAGCCTTTAATTTCTCGAGTGGCTTACATCCTCCTCAGCAGGAAGAAGAATCCCCCAAAAGAGATGCTGGCCATTTCCCCTTACACAATGGCCACTTGCAGGTAGAGAGCTAGAGGGACCAGTAGCTGCACAATCCAAGAGGCCAAAGCCTCAGAATAAGAGGGATCAATGGTGCTACCTAGTCCAAGACTGAATACTCCTGGAAACTCCCTGGAGAATCCATTAGTAGAGTCTGCTTTGGAAGAGTGAAGAAGCCAGAGTCTGATACCTTCAGGTGATCACAGCAGCAACTGAGAACCAGATCGAGAAGAATCAAGCTTGCATCTGCTGCTGCTTTCTTGTTCCTCCAGCTTTTATTCCATCTAAGCCACCATCCTATTGGATGGTGCTGCCCATGCTTAGGGAGGGTCTCCACTTCAGTTCCCTATCCCACAAGCCAGTCATTCCTAGACGCACCCTCATTGACACACCAGGAGTCTCTTAATCATCAGCATCTCTTAATCCAATCAAGTTGACAATTCAATTCGATCATTACACTCTGACACCCTACATCAAGAGCAGAGTCATGGACTAGGCCTAAGACAGACTTCAAATGTACTCCTGCAGTGGACGTGTGATCTAAACTAATGCAATCAGAGGACATTTAAAAATTTGATGAATGTCACCAATAGGTAAAAATTTCCTCTTTGCTAGGCATTAACTTAAGGGGCTACAAGGCTGGTACTTCTGCAGCCATATTATGACCATGAGGAGATGAAGTCTTTGTCTGAGAATGGAGTCAATCCAAAGGACATGAGAGATGGAGAAAAGAAACCAGGTCCTTGGGGCTGGGCTGGTGCTCAGTGGTTAGCGCTTGCCTAACATACGTGAGGAACTGGGTTCAATCCTCAGCACCACAAAAATATAAACAAAATATTGTATAAAAAATACAATAACATTACAAAAAAAAAAGCCAGGTCCTAATTATTTGAGCCTAAACGTTTCCTTTTTGCCAATGTCCATTTGAATTGATCTTTATTACAACCCAAGGAGTTTTAACTGATATTATAATAATCACGTGAAATTTGGAAAGAAACAGATGCATCTGATTTTCTTTTCCTTTTTTAAAATTTTTTTAGTTGTCATTGGACCTTTATTTTATTTATATGTGGTGCTGAGAATTGAACCCAGTGCCTCACCCATACTAGGCAAGCACTCTGCCAATGAGTCACAACCCTAGCCCTTGATTTTCTTTTTTAAAGAACAATATCTGAGAAACAAGTGAAAACTTGGAATCTATTGACCTTATCAACATGTACCAATACGCTTGCTGCCATTGTGGATCTGGAAAGGAGAGTCATGCATAAGAAACAAAGCTCTGAGCATTTTTGCTAAACATCCAATCCATTGTTAGTACATTCTGAGTCCAAGAGATTTAACCCAGTCTTGTACAATTTCTATGGCAACAGTCCATTACAATAGACAGTTATTCTGATTAGTGACCCATGAGACACCATTAAAATCAGTTGTATTAGGGTTCTCCAGCAGAACAGAACCAATAGAATATATATAATTATAAGAGGGAATTTACTAGAACAGTTTACACCATCAGGGGCTAATAGTCCCACAGTTATTGTCCACAGGCTGAAGAACTGGGGAAATAGTAGCTCAGTCCAAAAAGCTGGAAGCTTCAGAGGAAAAGGCACCAGTGATGCAGCCCTAGACTGAGGCTCAAGGTCTGAAGGCCCTGGGAAGCTGCTGGTGGGAGCCTGTGTTCAAAAGCTGTGTTCAAAAGCCCTGGGAAGCTGCTGGTGGGAGCCTGTGTTCAAAAGCTGAGAAATCCAGAGTCGGATGTCCACAGAGGACATGAGCAGAAACAAAATTAAACAAAACAAAAAACCTGCTCAAGAAAAGTCAAGCATGGCCGGGTGCGGTGATGCATGCCTGTAATCCCAGCACTTAGGGAGGCTGAGACAGGAGAATCTCGAGTTCAAAGCCAGCCTCAGCAACGGCAAGGTACTAAGCAACTCAGGGAGACCCCGTCACTAAATAAAACACAAAATAGGCCTGGGGATGTAACTCAGTGGTCGAGTGCCCTTGAGTTCAATCCTCAGTACCAAAAGAAAAAAGAAAAAAGTCAAGCACGTAGGTATGAGAGCTTCCCCTTCTGCTTTTCCTTTTATCCAGGCCCTAGACTGTTGGATGCACCCACATTCAGAACAGGTCTTCTTCCCAACATCAGTTCGCTGACCCAGAATCTTCTCTGAAAATACCCTCATGGACACACCTAGAAGCATACATGCCTCGATCTAGTCAGGATCACACCAGTCTTCTAAGAAAGATTCACAGGTCATAGAATTTTAGATCTGGAGGAGTTACCCTCACTTACTGCTTAGTACATATTTTGGGTTAAATCCTTAAATAACTAAAAAACTAAATATATGGAAACAATAATTTTTTCCATCCCTTTTTTACTAAGGTTCTATCATGTGATAAAATTTTACCACACCTGGGCCTTCTTAGTCTTGTGGAATAGAGAAAACTTAACAAACAACATACTATTTTTCCCTATTCTATAACTCCTAGCACCTAGAATAAATCCTTTAAGATCCTACATAGAAGAAAAACAAATCTGTTTTTCAAAATGATTTTTAAGGAATGTCATACATTTTTCATTCAAAGTATTTGAGAGGAAGCATGAGGAGTTGAAATAGAAGAAATTTAGAGTTAGTGGATTTTCATATGGCTCTGTCCATAACTCTGTGAACTACTAGATATAAACCCCATGACAGCACAGCCCAGATTTGTCTTAATTCATTGATATATACAGAAATTATAGGTGCTCAATAATTTTTTGTTGAATAAATTAAACTTTACTTGAATTCCTTAACCTTTCTATGTTAGGTATGTTAACTGCGACAGTAACCACCCAAACCATGGTGCCTTGGTGAAATAAATATTTATTTCTCACTCCTGTTGCAGTCTAACTTTGATCAATGAGTGAGGAAAACACCTTTGCTCCACAGAGTCATTCAAGGACCTAGGCTTCTTGGTGGTTTCCTCCTCAGCTGGGGCCTTAGACTCCTCTACTGGATCCTGTGAATTGGGCTGGCCAGAGAAGAAGAGACAATGTGTATGTAATATAGAGGATTGTATGTTAGGTTTTCATGGCTGGCCCTGAAACTCATATCACTTCAGCCCACATTTCATTGTCCAGAACAAAGTTTTAGGCCAAGCCACCTCTCTCAAACTGCGAGAGAGATGGGAGCTGTTCTCTAGTGGTTTGCCTTGGAAGAGCAGAGACTCAAATACTGTGAGCACCAACTTTTTTGGCTTCACACTCTAAGCCCCAATTTCTTCTAAAAGAGGAATTAATAATTGCAGCTTACCAGAATTTTGTAAGGATTAAATGAGGCAATAAATGTGGAAGCATTTGATAAAGTACAAAACATTAGTTATGAATACTCATGGGTCATTTGGTTACTTTATCTCTGCACACCGTCTTTGAATTGTCTAGCCTGGAATGCTCTCGAAGAAGTCTCTCCAGCTCTAAAACACTTAACTTAGATTCCTTGGTTCTTCTCAAACCTTCAGCTTGTATATACCTTTCCAACTTTAAAAAAAAATTTTTTTTAGTTGTCAATGGATCTTTATTTTATTTATTTATATGTGGTGCTAAGAATCAAACCCAGTGCCTCACACATGCTAGGCAAGTGCTCTACCACTGTGCCACAACCCCACCTCCCTTTCCCAACTTTTTACTAGCACCTAGGATAAACCCCCCAAACATAAGCTATGCGTACACCATTGATATGCCCAGATATAGTCAGATAGGCACAAGTGACTATATAAATTTAAATTAGCATTAAATACAATTATAATTCAAATTCAGTTCTTCAGCCAGGATAAACCCTTTAGGATCCTACACAGTATTCTATAGCCCAACCCTGCCTTCCCCAAAACCTTTTTCTGTAACGAAAATATTGCCCATGTTCTTTTTGAAACATAACCTGAAAATATCTCATTTCAATTCTATTAATTCCAACTATAGATGAAACCTGATCTTTTCTTTCTTTTGTACTGGGGATTGAACACAGGGGTATTTTATCACTGAGCTACATTCCCAGTCCTTTTAAAATTTTGTGACAGAGTCTTGCTTAAGTTGCTGAGAGTCTCACTAAATTGCTGAGGTTGGCCTCGACTTTGCTACTCTCCTGCCTTAGCTTCCCAAATTGCTGGGATCACAGGGATGCACTACCACACCTGGCTTAAACATTTGCTTTCTTTTTGCATCAACTAGTTGCAATTTCTGAAGAAAATTGTAGGTGTGGGGAAGACAACCTAAGAAAGCATCTGACAGAATTGAAATATTTTTAAAAAATGAATATTTCAATCCTTCCTCAAAAGATTCTATGTAATAGAAGTTTAGTTCAACCTATCTCCTTTGTGGTTTCCTTTGTTCTCTATTTCCAACTTTCCAGCATTTTTCTGCAACAAAATTCTTTTTGTGATCCGTTGACAACTGTTGTTGCACAATTCCTAGGAGAGGTCTGAGTTATTTTACCTCTAAAGCAAGTGAAGAGCTGACATTCCTTAATGTTCAAGGGTGCTGTGGCTCCTGTGGAACTCACATAAAGGAGAGAAACTGAACTACCTGCTTCTGTTCTGGCCCCTTCAAGTGCTTTTCCAGACCATAGCCAGGGGACTCTTTTCACATTGCCAATCTGTTACTCTTGTGCTTACAACACTTAAATATGTGTATATTGCTCTTTTAAAACTTTGACATACAATATACTGATAATATAATGCACAGATCTTCACCATAATTTGATGAGTTTTGACAACTGTACATACCTGTAAAACCACAATGCCCAACAAGGTGTAGAGTGGTAGCGTATCACAGGGCTGGCTGCCTGTACCCCACCAGGGCAGTTTCCTGTTCAGGAGGTGATGAGCCATGTGAGAAAAATAAAGTCTGAAATGATTAGCGAAGAATTCAGAGACAGAGACAGAAAATAGGTTTTAAGGGAGCACTTGATAGGTTCTCCAGCCCTGGTAGGAGCTGGAACAGAACAACTAGAAAATGGCTCCGGTCCTTTACTTAAGGAAGAGTACATCAAAGGCGGGGATAAGGTTTCAGCCAGTGGAATCTGGCTTCATGGTGTCTTGCAGTTAACAGGTTGATTAGCATCTTGGCAAGCCACACCCATCTCTGAGAGGCTATGTGTCTATGTGGGTCACCCCACTTCAGTGTCCAGCAGGGCACCTCAAGTCCAGTGCAGTGCTGAACCTGGCAGAGCTAGGTAGGATATCCTATGTACTGGGTGATCTCAAACCACCAGGGTTGCCACTGTGAGTTCCCAGATACCAGACTTGCCTACCTAATGGCTTCCATGCCAATTTTAGTTCATGCACAGTTCACCGATGGCTCCTGGCAGTAGGGTGCTTCCCTAGCATGTGTGAAGCCCTGGGTTCAATTTCCAGCACTTTGAAAAACAAAAACACTCCCCCCACAAAAAAAACAAGGTCTAGAAGATTTCATCAGCTCAGAATGTTCTACTGTTTCCTTTTGCCCTCATTTCATTTGTGCTTCCCCACTTCTGGAAGTGGCTACTTTATGACTTTTATCACCACAAATTAGTTTCATCTATTTGTGAATTTCATGCAAATATAGTCACATGGATAATTTCACTTAACATAATCTCTTAAAGATTTTCCTGCAATGTGTGTATCAGTAATCAGTTCTTTTTCATTGCTGAGTGTGAATGTTATGTGAACATATGGCAATTTATTTATTCATTCTCCTATTGATGGATATTTGGATTGGTTCCAGTTTGGGACTATTCTAAGACTGCTCTGAATATTTGTGTTCAAGTCTTTTGTGGATCTAAGTTCTCATTTCTCTTTGGTAAATACCTATGTGTAGAACTGCCAGGCCATAAGGCCTCCTTCGATGGTCTAAAGGCCTTAGCATGAAATCCCAAACAACTGACTGCATGGTCCTGACCACTTTTCTGCAGTCTCCCTGTACACCTGCTCCTTTTCTTAGCTCTGAATTTCAAACCCTATGTGCATTTTCTCTCTGCCTGAGACATGCTTCCTTCCCTCTTTTCCTGTTAACCATGACTCATCCGTCAGGTCTAACCACTGGTGACACTAAGGTGAAGTTCCTTGTTACAGGCATCTGAAGCTCTGTGTCCTTGATGCCCTAGCATTTAGCAAGACTGTGATTTTATATGGATGTGACGATTATTTGTTTCACATTTGCTTCTCATATGAAATTATCTCATATGCAGCAAACACCATGAGGGAGGATTACATGTCTTTTACTCCCATAGTTCTTACCCCAGTTTTTGGCACATACTGCTATTATTTGGATCTAGAATGTTCTCCCAAAGACTCATGTATAGGCTTGGTCCCCAGCTTGGTACTATTAGGAGATGATGGAAACTCATTATGTCACTGGGGGTGTGTCCCTGAGGGGGTTAGCGGGACCCCTTCTCTCTTCCTCTCTCTTTTCCACTTCTCAGCTATGAGGTGAGTGGTTCTGCTTCACCACACAATCCAGCAATGATCCTGCCACAATGTGCTATCTTGTCACAGGCCCAACGAATTAAGGCCAACGTTGCTCCAAGACTGTGAAACAAAATGAGTATATTATAAGTTGCCTTGTCCCAGGTATTTGTTACAGATGGATGCTGACTAACACACATCCCAAGCTTCAATAACCCGTTGTTGGATGAACGAGGGATTGGCCCCTCTCTGCCCCACTAGAGAGTCTGCTCTCTACTTTGGTAAAATCCCTTTTGGTCCACGCAGACAAAAACCCTTCTGTGCTCTCATGGATTTCTCCAGGGCCTGGACTCAGCCAGAGGCAAAAGACCAGGAAATCAGTTGTGTTCAGGCTGCCTGGCTTTCAGGAGAGAGAAAAGCTTAAATTTCAATCTGAAGAGTTCTTGTCCTAACCCATTATATAAACAACATTTCTGCTCTGATCCCCATAAGACAATAAGGCAAAACAGTTAGCAAATACTGCACCTTGAACTAGACCAAGGGAACTTGTTCCTGGTTTTGTTTTTCCCTTCATTTTCTTTGAGCACCAGGTACTGACAGCATTCCCAAGATAGCACTGAGTTTCTTGGAAAGTGAAGATTTTTCTTAGTAGAGAGTTGTTCCAGAAAAAATAAAATTAGAGGAGAAAATGTGGTGCGGTAAAATTTGCCTCCATATTGAAAAGCACCATCAGGAGGCCCTTTTTACCACATGACTGTCCAGAGTGGAGGCTGAGGAGCTGGACGCTCCTGTACTCGGTGTGCTGCTGTTGTGAGCAAGGCTGTGCGGGAACTTGAGCTGCTCTCTGCCTCCCAGAGAGGCCCAGTACATACATGATAAAGGTGACGACTACAGTGCGCATACCTTTTCAGTCTCCCTCTTTCTCATGACAGTTACCTTCCTAGGTTGACGATTTGTCTGCCTGCAGTGACAGTGAGCCAGGGGTATGCATGATCTTTCACCTTTAGCTGTTTTACCTTTATAGAAACAGTGCAAAAATGGATCCTAAAGAATAACAGTATGGAAAGTTCTATAGTATTAGAGAAAAGAATATGAATTTTTATCACCACTAGATTACTTTTAATGAAATGCTTTTAGGGATCAGCAAACCCCTACAAAAGGATGCTTGGCCAGGCTTTAATGAGGGATGGGGGATTCTTTACTTGAAGAGGATATGAGGAAGTCTAAGAACATCTGCCAAAATATTTGTTAAGAACCTTCAAGGTGTCCATGCCCTTTAATATAGAAATTCCACTCCTATATATCCATCTTAAATGGTTAATCATAGATACAGACAAGGGTCTACAGTAGTCTCCCTTTACCACAGGGGAATATATCCCAAGACCCTCAGTGGATGCCTGAAACTGAGGATAGTACTGAACCCTGTGTGTACTGTTTTGTTTTGTTTTTTCCTATACATGTATACCTATGATAAAGTTTAATTTATAAACTAGGCACAGTAAGAGATTAACAGCAAGTAACAATAAAACAAAACAATCATGACAATACACAGTAACAAAATTTATTTAAAACTTCTGGATTGTTTTTTTCTGGAATTTTCCATTTCATATTTTTGGACTGCATTGACTGTGGGTAACTGAACCTATGGAAATATAAACTATGGATGAGGAGGGGTGGCAGGAAGTTCAAGGAAGATCATTGCTGTGCTATTTAAAACAAGGGAAGCTGGAAATGGACTAAATGTTTAGCAAAAAGAGAATGACTAAGTATATAGTGGGGATGGTTTATCATAAAATAGTATAACATCAAATTTATTGTTTGCAAAATTATTTAATATCATAGGAAGATATCCTAATGAAAGAAGTATCTGGTAAAGGGCTTGAGATATTGTAGGTACTCAAAAATATTTGTTCAATCAAACCACTTTATAACCAGAAAAAAATAATTTAAAAATCTGTCAGAGAAATAAAGGTTAAACTATTAAAAAACCCATAGGTCATATTAACATTTATGGAAAAAGATGATGAAAATAACCTCACTCCCCCACTCCCTGAAATAAAACACCACCAAAAAACTTGACCTGGAATATAGGCCCATGGAAGGAGCTCTCTTCTAGGACATTTTAGAAGGAAGTAGAGTCCATTTGCAGTACCTTAGGTGCTTCCAGGATGAGCCTCTGATGACCATAGTTCCTGAGTACTTTCTGCGTCTTAAAGATGTGTTTTCATGATGTTGGTCCGAGGGCCTTTTCTAACGTATAAGAGTTCTCCTCTTTCACTCTTTTATTAGGAGAAGAGCTGGAACTATTTCTACCTCATTAAACAGCCCTAACTCAAACACTTAGATGGAGGGAACACGGGCCACTTAAGCCTGATTTCCTGCTCTTGTCCTCGAAAGTTAAGACTAACTGTGGGCATTCTTGAAAAGTGTTTGCTTTGTACATTTGGGTTCATTTAAAAAAACTATCCCATGGACAATCTGCACTCCAACTTCCGATTTAAATGAAAGATATAACTGAATATGGAATAGAGAGAGAAAGAGGGAAGAAGGGAGGGGGAATGCATGCACATGTGTACAGGGATGGTGGGGAGAGGTACAAAAAGAAAATGAACAAAGATGTGTGGGTTGGAAGCCATCCTTTGAGTCAAGGGCTGCACTTCTTAAGTGAAAACTGGGGACCCACCTACAAGAGAAATGTTAAAAAAACTAAGATCAAGACGGAGCCATGAGGGATACGTGGGTTCTGAAGCAAATAACACTGTTTCACTGTGTAAGCAGACTCAGACTTCAGGAGTTGGGGAAAGTGTTATGATTTTTTTTTTTTTTTTTGCACCGGGGATTGAACTCAGGGGCACTCCACCACTGAGCCACATCCCCAGCCCTATTTTGAGTTTTATATAGAGACAGGGTCTCACTGAGTTGCTTAGTGGAGGCTGGCTTTGAACTCGCGATTCTCCTCTCAGCCTCCCAAAGTGCTGGGATTACAGGCTTGTGCCACCGTGCCTGGCAAGTGTTATGGTTTTGAAAAACTTCTTTAAGAAAAGAACATAATTTTAGGATGCAAATATAATAACGAGAAGTCACGGCAGTGATGAATAAACATACATCTACTAAACCCAACTACAGGTGTCCTCAAGCCAACTTTCCCTTACCCAGATCCCAAGATGTCCAGGGCCTCTCCAAGGTTCTCTGTCAAACAGCAAAATGCATATTATAAAGACATATGGAAACAGAAGGATGCACGTTAAATACATCTCCTCTGGGAGACAGTGAAGACCAAGAAAGGAGATTAAAAGGAATACATTACTTTCTGGGTTAACTTTTCATCACTATGACAAACATCTGAGATAATAAACATAAAGAGTTTGTTTGGGGGCTGGGATTGTAGCTCAGCGGTAGAGCGCTTGCCTCGCATGCGTGAGGCCCTGGGTTCAATCCTCAGCACCACATACAAACCAATAAAATAAAGACATTGTGTCCAAAAAAAAAAAAATTAAAAAAAAAAAAAGAGTTTATTTGGGCTCACAGTTTTGGAGGTTCTAGTCTATGATCAGTTGACCCCATTACCTTGGGCCTGTGGCAAGTCAATACATCATGGTGGGACCACGTGGTGGAAAAAAAACCAGTTACCTCATGGCCAGGGAGCAAGAGAGAGGAGAGAAGGATGCCGAGGTTCCACAATTCCCTTTGAGGACAAACCACTAGTGACCTTAATGCTTCTCACTAGGCCCAACCTCTTCAAGTTTTCACTACCTCCCAATAGTGCCAAATCGGGGACCAAGCATTTAATACATGGACATTCTAAATCCAAAGCATAACACTTACTCAGTCCATAATAAATGAGAGGGGCCATGAAAACTGCCAAAGAAACAAAACACACCAACAGCAATGGAAGGACATCAATTTTTGTGTGTGAAATGTGTAGACCTCCAATCTACACATTTGAGATGAGAGGAAACTGCATAGAGCAGTTTTCAAGCTCTCACTAATCTCATTTCATGGCTATGAATATAAAACACCCTCATTCTTGCTAAAGTCCAGAATGTATTCCATTTTAGACACATTCTATTATCTGTTTAACCTGCTCCCAACTGATGTACATTGAAACTACTTTCAAATTTTCATTATTATATACAGATGATCCCTAATTTACAACAGCTTGACTTAAGTTTTTTTTTTTGTTTTGTTTTGTTTTTTTTTACTTTATGAAGGTACAGATATGTGTTCAGTAGAAAACACACTTTGAATTTTCTATTCAATGCTTTGTTGTAAAACAGGATTTGTGTTAGATGATTTTGCCCAAATGTTGGCTAATGTAAGTGTTCTGACCTGCGTAAGGTAGGCTGGGCTGAGCTATGATGCTCAGTAGGTAGGTGTAATAAATGAATTTCAACTTACAACATATCCAGTGTAATGATGAGTTTATTAGGAGTTTGGTTACCCCAATGTAAGTAGAGGAGCCTCTGCACAGTGTTGCTGGATCATTCACATGTATACTCAAGTTGTGCCTGTTTGATTATCATCCTCATAGAACAAACTTCTAGAAGAATTGTGTGGTCAGAAGATATGCATAGTTAAAAAAAAAAGAGATATGCACACTTTCCATTTTGATACTTCCCACAGAAAAGTTGGTGTCTATGCCCCCACAATGGTCCATGGGTGTTCTCTTGTCCTATGACAAAATTTAGTGGGATTCTTTTCAGTCTCAGCAAATCTGCTGGATGAAAAATAACTTATTGTCAATTGCATTTGCTATTTTTATTATCAGCTTGATGATTAGTTTTGTGTATCAACTTGGCTAGACTCTGGTAACCAGTCTTTGGTCAAATGCCAGTCTAGATAATGCTGTGATGGTATTTTTAGATGAGATTAACATTAAAAAGCAGTAGACTTTGAATAAAGCAGATTATGATCCATAATGTGGATGGGACTCATCCAATCAGTTGAAAGTGTTAAGAGAAAAGAGTCACGGCATCCAAGGAAGAGAGGATCTGTCTCCATATTGTCTTTGAACTCCACCTGTGAATCAACTCCACCCTGAGTTGTCTCCAGCTTGTTGGCTTGTTTTGTATATTTTGGCTTGCCCTCCCCCACAATTGTGTGAACAATTTTCTTAAAATAAATCTCTCTTTTTTTTTTTTTGGTACTGGGGATTGAACTCAGGGGCACTCCACCACTGAGCCACATCCCCAGCCCTATTTTGTGTTTTATGTAGAGACAGGGTCTCACTGAGTTGCTTAGCACCTCGCCATTGCTGAGGCTGGCTTTGAACTAGCGATTCTCCTGTCTCAGCCTCCCTAAGTGCTGGGATTACAGGCTTGAGCCACCACGCCCAGCTTAAAATAAATCTCTTATTGGTTCAATTTCTATGTATAACCCTAATACAATTTTTGGGGTTGTACAGTTCAAGTGTTTACTGGCCATCTGGATTTCATTTCTGTCCTTCCTTTTCTCCTTCCTTCCTTTCTTCCTTCCTTCCTTCCCTTTCTGTCTCTCTTTCTTGTCCTTTGTCCCTCTGCTCATGCCTGACATAAGGCAGTGTGAACTGGGGACCCCTAAAGTGAGGGGCACTAGCTATATTCCTTAATTTGCTGGGAGTAAAGAGTTTTCTCACTAGGGACTTATACTACAATGAGATTATGCAAATAAATATGTTAAATAAAGCCAAGTAATTGAGAATGCTGCTTGGTTAAGAGAATTTACTTTAATCTTTTTTTTTTTTTTTTTTTTGCAGTACCAGGGATTGAACCCAGGGATTGCACTCTACCACTGAGCTCTATCCCCAGCTCTCTTTATTTCTTACTTTGAGACAGGGTCTCACTAAGTTGCTCATGCTGGCCTAGAACTTGCAATACTCCTGCCTCAGCCTCCCGAGTAGCTGGGGTTACAGGCATGTGCCACTGCACCCAATGGACAGCTTTAAACACCTGTTCCTCCAGCCAGGCACGGTGGTACATACCTATAATTCCAGCACTTTGGGAGTTCAAAGCCAGCCTCCGCAATGGCCAGGCATTAAGCAACTCAGTGAGACCCTGTCTCCACATAAAACACAAAATAGGGCTGAGGATGTGGCTCAGTGGTGGAGTACCCCTGAGTTCAATCCCTGATACCAAAAACAAAAACAAAAACAAAAACAAAAACCAGTTCCTCCTTCACTTATCAGAAAACAGCTGAAAGCAGAATTTCCTGTTTGTTTTTCTTTCTCCAGAGCCAGTGAGGCCATCACAGCCACCAAACTACAATTTCCTACAGTGACAGATGTTCTGTGATGTCACTGGAATTACCAAAAGCTGACAAGGAAATTTGTTATCAGGACCTGTTGCCTGTCATGACAAAGCAATTGGTTTTAAGCTTTCTGGAAAAGGTGTGGCTAGTGGGACTTAACCAAAAGAAAATCTTATTGCATAAAGATATCCTGTCCTCTATCCACCGTCCTCTATCCACCGAGAGAGACAATACCCCACAACCTCAAATTAGGAATAAGCAGGGTGGTGAGAGAGTGCTGCTCTGGGATGCCTGGTGGATCCAACACAGTAACTCCCTTCACACTAGATGGGCTGCTGACTGGGTTATTTTTTGAGCAAACACAGCTGTCCCAAGGAAGCTTTGAAACTTCTCACTTTCTGTATCTCTTAAGCAGGGACCATCTCCTTCCTCCCTCAGAATGGAAACTGGAGGTGTTGGTTTTCTGTTGCTGTCCTAAGAGATCTCCACAAACCTGGTAGGTTAAAAACCAGTAGGTTAAAAACCACGAAAATGTTTTCTTTCACAGTTCTGAAAGCCGAAAGTCCGCAATTAAGGTATTAGGAGGAGTGGCTTGATCTGTAGGTTCTGAGGGAAAAATCTGTCCCCTGTCTCTGTCTCCCCTGCTTCTGGTGGCTGGCTGTGATCCTTGGTGCTCCTTGGCTTGTAGATGCCTCACTCTGATCTCTGCCTCAGTCTTCCTGGCAACTTCTCTGACTCTTCTCTTCTCCCTCTACCCTCCTAATAGATTTAGGGGCCACCCTAAGCCAGCATGATCTCATTTTTTTCTTTTTTCTTTTTTTTTTGGTAGTTGTGTATGGACAGAATGCCTTTATTTTATTTGTTTATTTTTATGTGGTGCTGAGGATTGAACCCAGTGCCTCACACATACTAGGCAAGTGCTCTGCCACTGAGCTACAGCCCCAGCCCATGATCTCATCTCGAGATGATCCTTACCTTAATTAGAACTGCAAAGACTTTTTCCAAATTCAGTCACATTCACAGGTCCCAGGGATTAGGATATAGACATATCTTTGGGGGTGCCATAATTCAATCCACTACAGTGATAATGGTTTTATGATCATCTAGCCCCCATGTTCCCCTGGATGTGACAGTGGGGCTGACTCTTTCAGGTGGTGTTGCATTGAATTGTCCCAAGTTAATCTGTCATTGCTATTATGGGTGGAATCGTGTCCCCCTTCAAAATGCATATGTGGAAGGCCTCACTCTACTCCGTACCTCAGAATGTGACTGCATTTGGAGATAGTCTTTAGAGAGGTAATCAAGGTTAAGTGAGGTCATTGAGGTGGTCCCTAATGCAATATGACTGGTGTCCTTAAAAGAAGAGGAGATTAGGGCACAGAAGAGACCACCATCTACCAGCCAAGGAGACAAGTGTCAGAAGAAACTAACCCTGTTGACACCTTGATCTCACTCTCAGCCTCCAGAACCGTGGGAGTGTGAATTTCTGTTACTTAAACCACCTCGTCTGTGGAACTTGGTGATGGCAGCCCTAGGAAGGTTACTACAAACCCACTCTCTGCCACACATTGCACAAGGCAGAGGCAGATTCTGGCGGAGAGCTGGCAATCTGGAGATAGTTACCATTTTAGCACAGATATTAAGCCCTCCCGCCAATAATGCCCAAGTAAAACTGTCACTTGCTAATATCTTAAGACTAGGCCTTGTTATTCTAAAGATTTAAACGTAAACAAGATTTCATTACGTCCCAAAGAGAAAAGCTACAGCAAATGGCCAAATTTTTAAAGAATAACGAAAAAGATGCAATAAGCTGGTAACAGCCAGTGGAACTAGAGAATTCTATCTGATGTGGAGGGTGGAGGAATACTTCTTAGAAGAAGTGACACTTAAGCTGAGACTGAAGGAGAAACCAATGTTAATCAAGGATACGTAAGAAAGAATGCTCCAGGCAGGGAAAGTTAAAAGTTGGGTCAGGGGGCTGGGGCTGCAGCTCAGTGGTACAACGCTTGCCTTGCATGTGTGAGTCACTGGGTTCGATCCTCAGCACCACATACAAATAAATAAATAAAATAAAGATATTGCGTCCATCTACAACTAAAAACATTTTTTAAAAAGTTAGGGCAGAAAAATATTCAACATAGCCAGGAGGAGCTGGGGAAGTAGACCTGGAACAATGGGAAGACCCCAAAGGGATTTCAGCAGGGATACTACCTGTCCTTATTTGGTTTTAGAAAGATCACTTTGACGGTGGTATGGAGCATGAGTTATGCATCAAGTCATTTATTTGGGGGCACATTGGAGATGATTGTCAAGGAGGGGACTGTATACATCAGGACTTCCATGGTTATGAGTGAAAGAAACTGAATTCAAATAACTTAAGGATGAAAGGACTCATGGAGAGAAACAATTAGTCCACCTTCTTTATTCCTCGCTCTATTTTTTTTTAATCTCCACTTCCCTTTGTGTGGTGGCCTCGTTCGTTTCAAATACTGCTGACTTGCTTTCTCTGTGAAATGGAGAGAGGGTGGGTATTATTGCAACCTCAGGTTTACATCTTTCCATCTCAGTGACTTCAGGAGACTGACTTCAGTGACTTCAACTTCTTTCTCCTAGCATTCATAATCTATATTTTATTCTACAAAGTTCATCCCTCTAATCAATTTTAATGTTTCTGAAATTGGGAGCATCTTTTAATATATGGCATCCATCTTTTCTCATGTTCTGATTAGCAGTTTTATTTCTTAGTGACACATAAAATAGTAGTGCTTCTCATCATCAATGGAGTCTTAGATTTAATGAAATTCCATTAAAAAATCCTAGAGCTGGGCACAGTGGCACACGCCTGTAATCCCAGCAGCTTTGGGAGGCAGGAGGATTGCGAGTTCAAACCCAGTCCAGCAAATTAGCGAGGTCCCAACCAACTCACTGAGACCATGTCTCTAGATAAAAAAAAGGCTGGGGATGTGGCTCAGTGGTTAAGTGCCCCTGAATTAAATCCCTTGTACCAAAAATAATGATAATAATAAAAATAAATAAATCTTAGAGAAGGGTCGATTGGGTTTGGTGTAGACCATCAACTGTCCCTGGCTCAATCTTTGTGACCCAAGAGTTCGGGGAATGTGGTTATCAGTCCTGGGATACAGACCCATCCCTCAGGCCAGGGGTATGGGGTGCTAATGATAAATATGATCATATTTGTGCTACAGCGGGGTTGGAGGGGCAGTTGTTGCAAATAAGAGTGATGTGGTAGGGAATATGTGAAGGTCAAGCCCAAACACGAGGTGAATATTTCAGGGAGAAAAATGATGAGTTCAATTTAGTAATGCTGAGGTATGGCCTGGCTGGTAAGATACTCAAGCAATGATGGATCTTGTCCATTAAAGTTTGGAAGCAAGTGTGTCACTTTTAACTTCAGTGAGAACATTTTACTGGAGTGAAGGGCAGGAGGCCCCACTGAAGGGAGTTGAGGAATGAAGAGGAACTGAGAAAAGTGAGACAGGATGGCCAGAAGCCAGAGAGAATTAGGGTGTGTTTGGGAACATTCTTTGTGTGGAGGACAGGGTTGCTCATTCAGCCATTCAGAACCCAAGACAGGGGCTGGGAATATAGCTCAGTTGGTAGAGTGCTTGCCTAGCATGCACAAGGCCCTGGGTTCAATCCCAAGCACCACAAAAAAAAAAAAAAAAAAAAAAAAAAGCTACCAGAACCCAAGGCAATGCCCTAGGGTAATTCTCAAAGCCTGGGACCTGGGCCAGCAGCAGGCATCCCGGAACTAATTGTAGGAAAGCAAATCTGGGGGACCTGCCCAAGACCAGCTAATCAGAAATGGTAGAGTGGCACTCTGTAATTTGTATTTTTTCGGGGTAGGAGTTACTGAGAATTGAATTCAGGGGCACTGACCACTGAGCCACATCCCCAGCTCTATTTTGTATTTTATTTAGAGACAAGGTCTCACTGAATTGCTTAGTGCCTCATTTTTGCTGAGGCAGGCTTTGAACTCATGATCCTCCTGCCTCAGCCTCTCAAGCCACTGGGATTACAGAGGTGCCCAGCTGCAATCTGTATTTTAATAAGCCCTTCCGGTGATTCAGAAGCAGGCTAGTGTTTGAGAACTACTAGAAGAACAAGGTTTTATAGAGCTGGACTGTGGTCCCATGTGTCTCAGGGAAGCAAATGTGCATGTTTTTAATGTATTTCCTCCAGCTGGACCTGCTAGAAGGAAAAAATCTGGTTTGGGAGGTGTGGAGGAGTTAAGGGCATGGATTTCCATAAAGTGAGCAAATGAGAAAAAGAATGAATTCATTCCCAGGGCAAGATCCCTGCTGTTTGAGTGTCAAATACACCTGTTGTGACTTTTCAAGGAGATTGGCAATTTGACATCTTTCCACTCCTCTAAGCAACACAGTAGTGAGGGGATCTCTTGAAAGGAGAGCATGGCGTTTGCCCTAAGCTGTCACAAAGTGGCATTTCTCACAATGTTTGCAGAGCCCCTGGGAGATGTTAACCAGAAACTCCATTTGCTCTTTGGCTTCAGTCTTTATGGTTGGAAACCTTTCTAAAATGAACCTGTCTTTTTGCCACTTTAGAGACCAGTGTAATTTCCAAAGGAGCAAAGTTTGGGAAAGATTTATTAAATTCTTTATGAATCAGAGTGGGTTTAAGATTAGCTCTTTAACAGGATCACACTTACTTGAATTCTGATGTGCTTTCTTGAGAGCAAGAGACTGGGGTGGATGGAGGTGCTGCTGGCTCCTGGGATTTGCATGTGACTCCTTGTGTACATTTATCTATGGCATGCTATGGTATGAGTGACTGTGGTTGATGTCACATTAATAGTTGATACATGAAAGTCACCTGTTGGGCAGGCAGTTGCAGGAAGTAGGGCAAGTTGTAAATTCCATGGAGACAGGGCTGCTTGGTTTGCTGTTTTATCCCTAAAACCAAGAATAATAGCAGCATCCAATAAATATGTTGAATAAATGAAGGATCACAGAAATTATAATGAACTTTTGGATCATTCAGAAACCTACAGATCTCAGGGTTGCCATTCTGAACATTAATTTTCACCATCCAGGACTATAAATACAGCAAGTGTAGGCATCACTGGCTGCATAATTTGTGGGGGCCAGTGCAAAATGAAAATGCAGGATTTCTCATTCAAATATTACCTTCAAGACGGTGACAGGAAAGCATTAAACCAAGAGAAACCAAGAGAAGGGCCCTCCTGAGTGTGGAAGTCCTGTGTTTTTGAACAAGTCACACTCATGAAGCCAGTTCCACATGCAGGAGGTGAGAAAATTTTTACCAGTCCTATAATTTTCTGGGAATGACTTTAAAAAATTTTTGTATAAATCCTGTAAATGATCCTTTTATATATTTTCTTTCTCATGCACATTAGTATTTCATTTCTGTCATAAAATATCTGAGGTAGACTACCTTATGAAGCAAAAAAGATTCATTGCACACTTTATTCAAGAGCATAGCATCGGCATAGGTTCTAGTGAGGGCCCTCTCAGCTGCATCACATCATGGCAGATGGCAGTGGTGGACACACAGGTGGGAACAATCAGGAAGCCAGAGAGAGAGAGAGAGCGCGCGAGAGCAAGCGAGAGCCTGGATGGAGCCAGGCACAGACTTTTACAAAATCTTCTCAAGAGAACAAAACAGGGTCTCAGGAGATCATACCTACCATTGACCTAAGGGCCTCCTACTGGGTCCCACCTTTTAAAGGTCCCACTACCTCAGCACCATCACATCAAGGACCAAGTTTCCAACAAATGGGAACAAAACACATCAAACTAACACCATGAAAAAGAAGGCAATATTAAAATGAAGGGTGTCTGAGTGAGAGGACTGGGTTACCCCAATTCTTCTCCTCCTTCTTGGAGTATCACCAGTCTCTGCCATGTTGCTCCAAGGTGCCCTTCTAGTAGAGATACCAGTGTATGTTTCTCCATCCCCAAGTGTTGTGCTTGACTGTCAGGCTCTCTTTGCCCAATGATGCCATTGGTGGATGTGAGCAGGGACTTTAAACATGCTCATGTGGTTTGTCTTAGCCTTTTGTGCTTCCGTCTTCTATCATGAGAAGACCTGCGTTGGTTGACAACTGTTAGATGAAAATGAGAGCAACATGGGGTAGACCAGATCCCCATTTGGAACCCAAAGCAGAGACGACCCAGCTGACATATAAATGCTTTTAATAAGCCATCATGGTTTCGGAGTCTTTTCTTACACAGCAGTCACCTAACAGAAACCTGATTAAGAAGGTATCCTACTCATGAATTCTAGTAAACAGATTTTTCCCCCCTGAGTTTTCTAAACTTTGAGGATGCTGAGAAATAACAACAAGAAAGAGTAAGAAAAGAGTCAAAAGTAATGCTGAATATTGGTGGGTGATTCTGATGCTCACATGAAGACTGCAGATACACTTGGTATTAAGCTTCAGAATTAAAATTGAGTCAGGTCTGATACATTCTTCTTAAGGCTCTACCCCTAATGTGTCAGAGAATTCCAGAGCACTCATTTTTTTTTTAAACTAGGGATTGAATAAAGGGGTGCTTTACCACTGAGTTACAACCCCAGCCCTTTTCATTTTTAAAATTTTGAGATGCAGCCTCTCTCAAGTTATTGAGGGTTGGTTATACAAAGTTGCTTGTATACTGACCTTGAATTTGTGATCCTCCTGCCTCAGCCTCTCAAGTGGCTGGGATTACAGCTGTGCACCATTGTGCCTGGTTTGAGTAACAGCATCTTTATTCCAGTCAGGAAACCAAGCAATGGTAGCAGCCTGGTGAGATGCATGTGTAATGTATAATAAGAAAGGAAAGCGGAAAATTCGTTATCAGAAACATACTGCAGGCTAAGTGTGGTGGTGCACACCCGTAATCCCAGTGGCTTGGGAGGCTGAGGCAGGAGAATCGCGAGTTCAAAGCCAGCCTCAGCAACTTAATGAGACCCTAAGCAACTCAGAGAGACTCTGTCTCTAAATAAAATACAAAAAAGGGCTGGGGATGTAACTCAGTGGTCAAGTGCTCCTGAGTTCAATGCTCGGTACCAAAAGAAAAGAAAAGAAAAGAAAAGAAAAGAAAAGAAAAGAAAAGAAACATACTGCAGGCCTCCTAGAAAGGATGTAGAAAGAGCTCATTCACCTTTCACTTTCCTTCTCTCTGCAGTTTTGCAGGGTTGTCCTGTGTTGCTTGTGAGGCAACAGAGGGAACATTGGGTTAAGGAACCTTGCCTTTTCCTATGGAGGGCAGTCTTTTCAACAATCCCAGGAATTCACACGTGGGTAGATAATGGCAAGAAAAACCACAGCCCATTAGTAAACAAGCAAATCATTTGATGGCAACAGCTGATTTAATCAAAACATTCTGGTTCTCCCCCACCTGAACCTACACAAGGAATGAACCTATCCAACTGGAAAAAAATATTTGTTTTACCTTTGCCACATGTATTTACTCTTAGGGACTGTTTAACTTGATCTGGTAGAGAATTGGAAAGAACAAAAATACTCGAGGCACTAAACAGCCTTCTGGGTCTCTGGAAATAGTCAGGGGCCTGAGAGTATTTCCACAGAGGCCTGTTTCTGAATCCTTTACCCTCTGGTTTAGAGATTAACCTGCCCCTGTGCCAGGTGTGGGGGATAAAGGGTCCAGCATGGGAATAAGAGAAAACAAGTCAGTAATTTAATCCTGTCTAGCTGTGTAAATAATTTCAAACTATGTTAGTCCACAAAATTTACTGAGCATATTATATGTGCAAGGCATTGTGCCAGGTGTCACAGGACGGCAAAGATAAATTAGACATGGGTTCAATCTCAAGAAACTCAGTCAAATAATACACATAAAAGACATAGGAATCCTTGTGGGGAGTAGAAACCTCCAGGTGTGTTTGGGCTTGGGATTCCTGGAGCAGAACTGGAGATGGGGTGCCTATATTTATTCCTGGAGCAGAACTGGAGATGGGGTGCCTCCTTTATTCAGGGAGCATTCTCATCTGAGACTTAAGTGTGCAAGCCAAGTGGAATAGAGCAGGGGAGAAGCTGGGCAAAGAATGGCCACAGCCCCAGCTGAGCTCTCTAGGATGATTGGTCCCTGTGGTATCACGAAAATATAACAGTCACCCTTCTGCATCCACACATCCCACATTTGATGATTCAATCAACCATGGATAGAAAATATTTGAGAGCAAAAACTTCATCTGTGCTGCATAGGTATAGATTTTTTCTTGTCATTTTTCATAAAATATATAGTGTAACAACTCTTTACATAGCATTTACATTGAATTAGGCATTACAAGTAATCTAGAAATAATTTAAAGTATATGGAGGCCAAGCACGGTGGTGGGGCCTATAGTCTCAGGACTCTAGAGGATGAGGCAGGAGGATCATTTGAGCTCAGGTGTTTGAGACCAGCCTGGGCAACATAGCAAGACCCTGTCTCAAAGAGAAAAAAAAACTATTTCAAATATATCTCTAAATATAAAATAGAATGCCTATGGAGGATGTGCATAGACTATGCAATTACTATAGCATTTTATATGAGGGGAAATCCACAGATTTTGGTAGGCAAGGCAGTCCTAGAACCAATTCCTTGCAGATACTGAGAATGACTGTATTTGATCTTTGCCCCTGGTTCCTGGCAGAGAGCTTGGAAATTGCTCTTTTTTGTATGGTAATGAGATGACTTCAGGTGGGTAGAAAAGTCCTAGATAGATTTAGAACAGGTCCTGGCCACCAAAACGACACATGATTAGAGAGAACTTTTAGTTCTGCTCCTGACCTCTAAGGAAAAACAAGGACTGCAGACTATGCTCAATGACTGTTATAATTTGGATTTTAAATGTCCCCCAGAGGCCATGTCTTGAAGGCCTGGTCCCCAGCCTGTGGTGGAGCCTTTAAGAAGTGGGCCTAGGGGCTGGGATTGTAGCTCAGTGGTAGAGCACTTGCCTCGCATGTGTGAGGCCCCGGGTTCGATCCTCAGCACCACATACAAAGCAATAAAATAAAGACATTGTGTCCATCAACAACTAAAAAAATATTAAAAAAAAATAAGAATAAATCATTCTATTAAAAAAAAAAAAAAGAGGTGGGCCTAGTGGAAGGAAGTTAGGTCATTAGGGGCACCGTCTTTGAAGGGGATGTTGGACCTAGGCCCTTCTTCTTTCTCTTTGCTTCCAGGCCTCCATGATGTGAACAGACTTCCTCTGCCATGTGCTTCCCACCATGATATTCTGCCCTACCACAGGCCCAAAGCAACAGGGCCAATTGACCATGGACTGGAACCTCTGAAACTGTGAACCAAAAGGAACTTCTTTCTGATTTTAAGTTGATTATCATAGGCATTTTGTCATAGCAACAAGAACTGATGGAATGACCAATGATTGAATCGTTCATGTTATGAAATGAAACTGCCATCAAACCCTGAACAACAGGGTTCAGAGAGCTTCTGGTTGGTGTACACACCTACCCCCCAGGACAGTGGCTGCTGCCATTGGACGCTTTCTATATACCTCCTCAGCTGTCTGTCCATTTGTATCCTTTATAATAAACTGTAGTAGTGTTGAGTAAAAATGATAGGCCATTGGTTTGTATTAGGCTCCTGAATGTACTAAAGTTAGATATCACCCAACGGAAACTCATCTGGTATCTGAATTTCTAAGAAATCAGGAGAGTGATAACAGCTGAACTTCCCAAACAGGCCAGTTTCAACTACAGAGCCAATAAAGTGCCCTCTGCCTTATACAAAAAAGTGACCTGAAGTAACCCAGAGTTAACCAATGATTTTCCTATTCTGTCTCCCTGTCCCCACCTTACAAGGAAAGTCACTTTGAAATGACCAATCTACTTTTAGTTCTTTGTTTCTGTTCTTTTCAGCTCTTCTCTGACTATAAAACTGAGCTCTTCTCCTCAGCCCATGGGAACATTTCTATCACAAAGTGAAATGTTGCCTGATTCTAGAATAAGAAATGAAGCCGATTAGAAATTTTAAGTTGTTACAAATTTTCCCTTTAATAATAGTAAGTATGGCATTTTCATGAATTCTATGAAAAGTTCTAGTGAATTATTGAACCTGAAGGGCAGGTCATAGGAACCCCTGAATTTATATAGTCTGCCTAGCAGAAATAGGGGTCACCTGGAGACTCCTGAAGTCTTGTGGGACTCAGTCCTTTAACTTGTGGGATCCATTATTAATTCCAGGTACATGGTGTCTGAACTGAATTGAATCTGACACCCAGTTGGTGGTAGAGAATCAGAGACCTGGTTGGTGTGAGAAAAAATTCCCGTTTGGTGTCAGAAAACCACTCAATATACCACAAAATGGTCCCAGCTCAAAGCGAGGGAATGGGTTTTGTTTTTTTTTTCTCCCAAACATCACTTTTATCGGGATGGCTTTATTTTAAGAAAAGGAAAAGAGAAATAATAATAATGAAGAAAAAAAAAAAAAGAAAAGGAAAAGAGGTAAAGCTTAGAGACTGCTAACATGCCTGGCAGTGGCTGGATGGTTTCTTATACTGTGCAAAGAGAAGGATCCTGTGCATATGTTCATACCACTTGTTTCTTGATTCCAAGGGTATCTTCCTGGGCCTCCGTGTACCTTCCTGAGCACTCGCTTGCAAATCATGCCCTCCACTCTCATCTCTAGGTGCAGCTTGTCACCTTCCATACACAGGGGTTCAGCTCTTTCTTGCCCTTCTACCCACACTGGAGCTTGTCCCCATTCCAGATCACTGTGGTCATGCTTGTGGTTAACTATGCCCATCAGGTCCTCTTTAAATTCTATGATGTACTTCCTGAAAGTGCTCAGTGCCCAGATGATCGAATGGTCACTGTCCTGCTCCATCTCTTTGGCTTCAGCCAAGTTGTTGGTTTAATGCAAGGCCACACTGACATTAAGCATGCATAAATACTCCTTGGAATTCTCACGGGCCAGTATCTTCTATTACCTAGTAAAGTTGACTGAGCTTTTTGGGGAGTGACCAGGGGCGGGTCAGCCTTGGAGTGGGTGGGAGCAGCTCTGGGATTTTTTTTTTGGTACTGGGGATTTAACCCAGGGCGCTTAACCATTAAGCCACATCCCCAGCCCTTTTTTATATTTTATTCAGAGACAGGGTCTTGCCGAGTTGCTTAGGGTCTCGTTAAGTTGCTGAAGCTGGCCTGGAACTTGTGATCCTCCTGCCTCAGCCTCCCAAGCTGCTGGGATTACAGGTGTGTATCACCGCACCTGGCTGGGATAGGGCTTTTGTATCCTGTAACAGCTGACCAGCTGCAGCCTATCCCTAGGGATAGAACAATCTCCCAAACATTGCTAAGCAAGGCTAATCCTAGGCTAAACCAAGGATAACTCCAGAGAAGGGAAGGATGTACATTTGTAGCGGCCAAAACAAATGTAGGATGTACATTTGTAGCAGCCAAAACAAATGTAGGATGTGGGATGGTCCTGTCAGCCTTAGAAAGGGCACCTGGACAAGATATACCAACCTCTACTCTAGGGGGCCATTCAGACAGAGAGGAAAATGTTGGTGGAAGTTCTGGAGAGATTCATTGACTGATCCATTGAAATCAGAAGCAGACTGAGAGGTCCTTCAAGTGGTAATTCTTCCCCAAAATGTAAGACAGATGCTCTGTATCAGTCATCCAGGAAGCTTCTGCTTGGAGATTCCAATAAGACATAATGCAGGACTGGGGACATAGCTCAGTGGCAGGCCTAACATGCAGACAGCCCTGGGTTCTATCCCCAGCACCACAAAAGGGGGGGGCGGGTCACGATGCAAAGGAAATGAGTTTAGGGAAGAAGAATTAGGGTGATGGTGTATTTATTTATTTTTTGGTACCAGGGATGGAGCTCAGGGGCACTCAACCACTGAGCCACATCCCCAGCCCTATTTTGTGTTTTATTTATATTGTTTTTTAGCTGTATTTATTTATTTTTATGTGGTGCTGAGGATCGAACCCAGAGCCTCACACATGTGAGGCAAGCGCTCTACCACTGAGCCACAATCCCAGCCCCTTGTGTTTTATTTAGAGACAGGGTCTCACTGAGTTGCTTAGCACCTTGCTGTTGCTGAGGTTGGCTTTGAACTTGTGATCCTCCTGTTTCAGCCTCCCTAAGTGCTGGGATTACAGTTGTGTGCCACTGAGCCTGGCTTGTTTTGTGTATTTAAACATGACACCAACAAGTGTCTGAGAAGGAACATCAGGAAGGCAGCTACAGTGAAAAATGAAGCCCTGGTTTTGGGGGGAAGACTATGACATCCTGCTGCTTTTCACAAAACTTGGACAAAAACAAAACATAACAACCATTTATTGAGTGTTTACTGTTTGTCAGATGCTGTGGCTTGTCTGCACAATTTACGGATAAAATTAGTTACAATTTCTAGCAAAATCTTATTCACCTCCCATCATGTTCTTGTGAGGGAAACTTGTCCTTAATTTAGGAATGAGGAACCTGAGGTTCAGAAAGTTCTATAATGCTTAATGGTCATTCAGCAAATGAGTGGATGTGAGCCTTCATCTCACTCCCAGAGCTACCCTGCTCCACCATGCTGTGCTGCCTCCTTAAAGTGTTCCTAGCATCCCTGCAACTCATTGGTTTAAATTTTCAATTGCATCAGAATCACTGGGAGAAGTGCAGCAAACAGCTGGGTATCACCATGAGATTTTGGTTCAGCTGGTCTGTGCTAACTAGAGGCAGGGCTAGCTGCAAAATTTACTGGGTCCAGTGCAAAAGGAAAATGCAGGGCTTCATCCTGGGGTAGGAACATCCATCTTCCCTTCCTACTGTGCCTCCATCCATGGCAGATGGGCAAGCCCTCCCACAGGGAACTGCAACCTCATGCCAGCACATGCTCCCTACCTGGATCAAGAATGGCAGGCAGCCCCTAAGAAATGGCCAACCTCATGCTGCCAGCCTGGGATGGGGACAGTGGTGCCCTGGCCCTTGCCTGAACACTGTGAGGTGTGCATCTAACCCTGACCCTCTCTGCATGTGTGCCCAGGCCCCAGGAACAAAGGGCAACAGCAAACACAAGCTCCTCTGCTACACGAGCTCACTGCCACCTTGAATGCAATGTCAGTGGTCACAGTTGGTGTGTGGAGCAGGTGCTGAAAACCATTTCTGGGGTGCAACCTGGGTTAGGACCACATGTGTGCCAAGGCTTGAAGGCCCCATGCTTGCTCCAGGGTCCAATTAGATTTCCCTTAAGAAACACTAATTCAAATATACAATGAAACTTCAGCCACACAGGCTCCATGTGACCACATCGCTTGCACACCTGTGGATTTGACCCTGGCCAGAGAATATTTGCCTTTCTAGCAAGCTCCCAGGTGATTCTGAGCACCACTTGTCTTTCTTTTCTTTTTTAAAAAATTCTCAAAGCATTGCTCTACTGTGGGACTTTTGAAGGGCAGAAAGGTGTGATATCTTCTCGCACCTATCAAAGGATCACTGCCAACACTCTTAGGATGAAAGGCAGGTTAACAAGAGAGAAGTCTCACACATTTATTTAATCAGTTTTGTGTGACATGGGAACCTTCAGAAATGAAGACCCAAAGACCCAGGGAGAACTGCTTTTTTAATACTCCAGTTCTATGAAACATTGGAAGACCATGCAGAAATGTGTTTGGGCCAAATGGTATGATCTAATGGGAGTAGGCCCCAGGGGCAAATCCAGCAGGCCCTATCTGGTGGTTCAGTTTCTTCTTGGCCTCTCTGTGGGGCATTCCTTTTTCCTGGGTCTGAAGCAGGACCTCTCTGGAAGAAGGAACTTAAGATCTACTACCAGACAAGTTAGGAAGAGAATTTCCTTATAGCTAGCTCTCGAACAGGAAGACAGGGGAAGATTAAGAGTAACATTCCCAGGAATTATAAATGGCTTTAGAAGAGAGGGGTTTAAGTTTCTATGACCCACTTTGGGGAAGAGGAATTCTGATATTTTTCAGCTTTCCTTGGGGAAGAAAGGGGAACAAGAAGAAGGAGGGCAAGAGAAAGTCAGAGAGATTGCTTATGAGGCTGCTTCGGAGGCCTCCCAGTGTAATTTATTTCATAGTACTCAGCATGCCAAAGCCCTATAGTTTGGAGTGTTGTCTTCTGAGCTTCAATACTTTCCTTTCCTTCTCTCTAAAATGGCAGTGATATTTTCTTCCTCATAGTGAGAGGACAAAGGGAATAATGCTTGAGTGTGTTTCAGACAAAGCACATACTCAATAAACGTTAACAACAATACTAACAGTAATAATAATGATTTTATTGTCATTGCTATCTCTACCTTTATTCCAGCTATTGTGTATGATGCTTCTATCTAGTGTTCTTTGTCTATAGCCTCTCTGCTCTTTGCCACAACAATTTGGAGAAGGAACCAGAGAAGCGTCAATAAAAGGGTGAGGGTGGCGTGGAATAACTAAGGTCAAAATCAGTTATTGCCAAAAGTCAAATCAAGAGGAGATATGTAAGATGCCACCATTGGCCTTAACTAATTTAAAACCAGATCCTCCAAAATTGGCACTGGAGGGAGAATCTGAGTGTGAGCGGGGTGCTGGTATAGACCATTCCTCTGTACTCTCTTGCAAATTGAACGTCTAGTCCTCACAAGACAGATATCTCCAGGAGGTAGGAAACTCTGGGTGTTATCAGGGAAGGACAGATAAAGTCATGTGGAGAGTCAGTTCCTGCTTCTACCTTCTGCTGTACTTCCAGGAGTGAGTGGGCGGCGCCTCTCCCTTGGACATCAGACCAGGTTGTGACGTCCAGAAGTGCAAGGCTATAGCCTGGCTGGCCGCAGGGCTGGCTCCTTTCTCCAGGGCTTTGGCAAAGTCAGTGTACATGGTCTCTTCCTCCCCAGGGTCCATCTATCCTGTCCCACATGGAAAGCATCCACTGTGCTCTCGGCTAGGTGGACCAAGCCTGCTGCTGGGTCTCTACTGTGGAATCTTCTGGCAGTTTAGAAAATACCAGTGCCTGGGTGCCCCCTCCGGGGCCTTTGATTGGGTTTATTCAGGGCACTTTCTAGGTATCAGTGTTAAAGACACCCCAGAGGTGTTGCTTTGTGCACCAGATGTTGAAACCATTGCCAGCCTGCTTTCTCAGTTCTGGGTTGTACCTGAGGATTCTGCTGGATGGCTGATATGCAGGATGAACACTCCCATCAGGGGCACCTCCGTCATTTGGTGGAACGTCCTCCCCTTAGCAGGTAGTCAAGTAAGTCTTCAGGACATGTAGTATGACCACCAGGGAGAACCACTATTGGGTAAGGTAAGGATGGTGTGTGAAATCCTTTCCCTCTTGCATGTCAGTCCCGCAGGGGAGAAAGAAGTCAAGGAGAAGAGTTCAGCATTATGTCTAGACTTTATGCCCCAGAAATAAAATGGTTCCTGAAGCTGTTCTGAGAGTCCGAAACCCCTTCTCTGTGGCCCTCAAGCAGCTGTGCTGGGAAATTTTTCAGCACTGCATCCCCAGCACCTAAGCCTAGTGTGTGTGCCCATGTTTATGAGCATTTGCCTGATCTGCCCTCTCTGCCAGTCACAGATGCCAGCCCAGGTACAACCTCAGATCAATTCTGCAAATATTTACTGAATATCTGACAGGCACCATACTAGGAACTAGGGTGCACGCAATAAATGCGTTGTTTATCAGTATCTTTCTTAGAATGTTACCCTCAAGCAAATCGTTTGCCTCTTCATATCTTGATTTCTTTATCTACAAAATGTGTTCAGAATATTAAAGCCAAGTTAGTTAATACATCAAAATACTTGAAAGGATGCCTGGCATATATTAATGTTAGCCAATATTGTTTGAAGATTTGTGTTCCCTCTAAATTCATATGTTGAAACTAATATCCAACAAAATAATATTAGGAGCACCTATAAGAGATGATTAGGTCATGAGGGCAGAGTCCTTGTAAGTGGGATTAGTGCCCTTATAAAAGAGGCCCAAGGGAGCTTGTCTGCCCTTACTTTCCTGGGAGGACAGAGTCAGAAGCTGCCATCTTTGAAGCAGGGAGCAAGCCCTCACTAGGCACAGAATCTGCTGACACTGATCTAGGACTTCTCAGACTCCAGAATTGTGAGCCTTAAATTTCTGTTGTTCCTAAATTACCCAGTGTGAGGAATTTTGCTACAACAACTTAAATGGTCTAAGACATGAAGTGCTATTGCTGCTACCGCAATAACTAAGAGTCTTTGATCTGCTGGAACTTAGAAGATAGCGGGAAAATGAGCAATGATAATAGGATGGTGGGTACCAATTTACCTGGAAGTAGAGGTGCTGTGGGCATGTTCTGGAGGGGCCCTGGGAATGGATTTGGAGTTATTCTGAAGGTTCGTTTTTAATTTTTGAAGGTTTCCTTTGTTTTTGGTACTGGAGATTAAACTCGGTGGCACTCGACCACTGAGCCATATCCCCAACCATATCCCCAACACAAAATATTGTGTTTTATGTAGAGATAGGGTCTCACTGGGTTGCTTAGCACCTCGCCATTGCTGAGGGTGGCTTTGAACTCACGATTCTCCTGTCTCAGCCTCCCTAAGTGCTGGGATTACAGGCTTGTACCACCACACCCGGCTTGAAGGTTTCTTAAAGGAAACAATAGCTTACCACCATTTGATCCAGCTATTCTGCTCCTTGGCCTATACCCTAAAGATTTAAAATCAGCATACTACAGTGACGCAGTCACTTCAATGTTTATAGCAGCACAATTCACAATTGCTAAACTGTAGAAGCAACCCAGATGCCCTTTAATAGATGAATGGATAAAGAAACTGTGGTATATATATACAATGGAATATTATTCAGCAATAAAAGAGAATAAAATAATGGCATTTACAGGTAAATGGATGGAATTGGAGAACATTATGCTAAATGAAGTAAGCCAATCCCCAAAAACCAAATGCCGAATGTTCTGTCTGATTAGTAGATGCTGATACATAAGCGGGGTGGGAATGGGGAACATAGGAGAAATGGAGGATCTCTGGATGGGGCAGGGGGGAGGAGGAGGACGGGAAAGGGGAATGAGTGTAGTAAAGATGGTTGAATGAGATGGTCATCACTACCCTTGGTATATGTATGAAGACACAAATGGTGTGACTCTATGTAGTTTGCAACCAGAGAAATGGAAAAATTGAGCTCTATGTATGTACTACGACTTGAAATGCATTTAAATAAACTAATTAATAAAAAAATAATGGCTTAACTGAGATCAAGAAATGACTAAGAGATTTTCAGCTATGGGAGGGACTTTGGGGAAAGAGACCATTCTAGGCAAAGGGACTATCACAGTACAGTCTCCAGGTGGCAGAGGAATGACTCAGTGGAGAAGAAGGGTGAAGAGGGTAGACAGGGATACAGGAGTGAGGTCACACAGGCTTGGTGGACACAATATGGAGTCTATACTTGCTCTGAAGATGGAGAGGACACAGGTCCTCCTGTTGAGCAGTACTCATGCAGCACAGATGGGCATATAACAGATCATTTACCTTTTATTACTCATTTAATATAATGTGGGAGTAGAGAGAAGGGACCTCAAACTGCCTATGTCAGGGTGGGGCTTATGGAAAAGGCTAAGATGGAACATTCAGGTTGACGTGGACAAGCATCACCAGGGAACACTTCCTCTCCTCACATGGGCCACCTTACCTTTCTTCCCAGGTTTTTTGCTGTCCCATCGTTTCCCAGTCAAGTCAGAAATCTTAGTTTAATCCCCAGTGTCACATTCCCCCTTAGCCTCCTGCATACTCAGCCAATGGCTGAGTTCCTCTGAAAGGCTGCCTCTACCTTGTAAACTTCCCCCCACCCCCCGCCACTATCCTCAGCAAGTGCTTTGGCATCTGTCATGGGGTAATTTCAATAACCATGTACATTCAGTTCTTTTTGCCCTGATCAACTTCACTTTCCACTTGGTGACTGCCACAGTGATCTTGTCAACATGTAAGTCCCATCCTGTTATGTCTCTCCCTGGGGCAAAGCTCTGAAGTTCCTATGGCATCTTGCTCAACCTGCTTTTCTGCCCACCCTATAGATCTATTACAAATTGAAAATGAATGTGTACAAAATGCCTTCAACTCCTTGGGAAAACTGTAGGAATGCTATCTTTAAACCTGTTTTTACAGAAGATATGTCAGTATCCCTTCCTATCTGTAATTTCATTAAACCACAACTGTTCTTTCTCGAAAACGTGAATTGAGGTTAGAAGGTGTGTTTAGATCTTTTAGTGGAAGGGAGTAAAATGTATAGCTTACACTTAGCTCCCTGGTTTGTCTTCCTAGGATAAACACTAGATATTAAACCATAGGTTGGATGGAAGGAAGGTAATTCCTTGATAGTGCTTCAAATGCACTGACTTCTTAGCTTGAGTACTCTAAGATTTCAGCTCCCCACCTTCTTCTCCTTCTCCTTCTTCTTTCTTTCCTTCCTTCCTTCCTTCCTTCCTTCCTTCCTTCCTTCCTTCCTTCACCCAGGATCAAACCCAGTGGGGCTTAACTACTAAGCCACATCCCTAGTCTTTTTAATTTTTTATTTTGAGACAGGAGCTCTCTAAATTGCTTAGGGCCTCACTAAGTTGCTGAGGCTGGCTTTGAACTTGTGATCCTCCTGCCTCAGCCTCCTGAAGCTGCTGGGATTACAGTAGCCACAACGCCTGGCTCCCTACCTTCTTTATCCTTCCCCAAGGTAGTTCTCTTCTAGTTTTGCTTTTAAATACAGGTTTATTAAGGAATGATTTATATAAAATAAAATTTATCCCTGTCCAGTATATAGATCAATAAATTTTTGTTGATTATCTATAGTCATACAACTGCCGCCTTAAGATACAGAACATTTCCATCAACCACAGGTGCCCCTCATCTCCTTTGCTGTGTATCTCCTCACTCCCCTATCCCCCATTTGATCTGTTTTCTAGAATGTCATATAAATGGAATTATATTGTAGATAGACATTTATACATCTGGCTTCTAATACTTAATATATTACTTTTGAGAATAATTCATATTGTTACATGTATCAGTAGTTTGCTCTCTCTCTTTTTTTTTTTTGGTATCAGGGATTGAACTCAGAGGTACTTGACCACTGAGCCACATCCCCAGCCCTATTTTGTGTTTTATGTAGAGACAGGGTCTCACTGAGTTGCTTAGCACCTCGCCATTGCTGAGGCTGGCTTTGAACTCGTGGTTCTCCTGTCTCATCCTCCCAAAGTGCTGGGATTACAAGCGTGAGCCACAGCGCCTGGCTTGCTGTCTCTTTATTGCTGTTATATGATGATTTGGATATAGTACTACTTCTAAAAGTGTACCAAATTAAATCAAAGCTGTATCATCAAAGTAAAACACTTGTGACATGAAGAGTTCTTTTAGATTGTAAAATTTTTATTTTACTTTGTATTTAACCATTTGCAATGTTCTATATGTAGGTCATATTTTAAACATTTTTTAAAGACATAAAATGTATCTTTTTAAAAGTACAACCACAACTATAAGGTACAGGAACTTAAAACAAAAACAAAACAAATCTGCTTCATAAACAAGATGGGGCAATCTAATGTACAATGTAATATTAATATTTACAAAGAAGTTTGCTCAAAAATATCTCCCATGTTTAGTGTTAAAAAATAAAACAATTTTCTCATTTGGAAAAATCAAACACCATTTAATTAGTGAAGACTATTATTCTCTCCAATTTTACACTTTATTGTATTCATTTAGTAATTGTAAATTCATGATAAAAGAATGCATTTTATTGTAGTATAAAAACTTAGGAAGAATGAATTATAACAATTCAATTGTTTTACTAAACAAAGTGTTTTCCTTTCTAAAATGTAAGCATCCAGTAAATAAAACATATATGATATTCCAAATATAGCAACACCAGTAATCCACTTATTACAGTGGTGTATTTTGGCATATTTGGTGGTAAAAAATTTGTTTATAAAGCACTTCACAAAAAGAGCCAAGCTATTACTACTTAAAACTTTACTCCTTCACTTGGATCCTTTTTTTGAGTAGAAAATCATTAGTTTCTGTAGGATTGTGGCTGTAGGAACAGGTCACAGGAAAGGTCTGAATTATCTCAAAGTCATTTGGATAGAGGAAAAATGTTCTCCTGGGACTTGGAGTCATTCATCACTTTGGGCTTGAAGGCATTCCTCAATGAGCTTCTTCCCTACAGTCATCAGAGTGAAGTGCAAGGTCTGGGCTCCCAGAGGAGTTGTTTCCGGCTGGAATACAGGCCAACAGAGCATCCTTGTACCTTTCTACATTCAGCGCTGTTGAAGCCCTTCGGCCACTTGAGAGACTTTGATCCTCTGCATAGGGGCCTCCAATTGAGCTGCTCCACGGGGCACTGCAGGGTGTTCACATTGGCCCTGGAAGATATGGAGGTGGTGGGGCTAGCTTGGAGGGCCTTTGTTTGTTTGTTTTCACATTTTTAGTTGTAGATGGACACAATACCCTTATTTTGTTTATTTAGTTTTCTTATGCGATGCTGGGGATTGAACCCAGTGCCCCACGCATGCTAGGCAAGCGTTCTACCACTGAGCCACCACCCTAGCCCCTTGGAGGGCCTTTTAAAAATTATTTTTGCCAGGCATGGTGGTGCACACCTGTAATCCCAGCAGCTTGGGAGGCTGAGACAGGAGGATTGTGAGTTCAAAGCCAGCCTCAGCAATGGCGAGGCGCTAAGCAACTCAGTGAGACCCTGTCTCTAAATAAAAAACACAAAATAAGGCTGGGGATGTGGCTCAGTTGTCAAGTGCCCTTGAGTTCAATTCCTGGTACCAAAAAAAAAAATTATTTTTAATATTTCTATTATTTTTATTCTTATTTATTTATTTGTTCTAATCAGTTATATATGACAGTAGAATGCTTTTCAATTCATTGTACACAATTGGAGCACAATTTTTCATATCTCTTGTTGTACACATAGTAGGGTCACACAATTTTTGCATTCATACATGTACCTAGGGTAATGAGGACCATCTCATTCCACCATCTTTCCTCTCCCCATGCCCTCTCCCCTCTTCTCCCTCTCCTTTGGCCAATCCAAAGTTTTTCTATTCATCCCATGCCCTTTTATGGACTAGCATCCACTTATCAGAGAAAACATTAGGCCTTTGGTTTTTGGGGGGATTGGCTTACTTCGCTTAGCATGATATTCTCTAACTCCATCCATTTACCTGCAAATGCCATCATTTTATTCTCTTTTATTGCTGAGTAATATTCCATTGTGTATATATACCACAGTTTCTTTATCCACTAATCTATTGAAGGGTATCTGAGTTGGTTCCACAGTTTGGCTATTGTGGATTGTGCTGCTCTAAACATTGATGTGTCTGCGTCACTGCAGTATGTTGTTTTTAAGTCCTTTGGGTATAGACCAAGGAGTGGGATAGCTGGGTCAAATGGTAGTTCCATTCCAAGTTTTCTAAGGAATCTACATACTGTTTTCCAGATTGGCTGCACCAATTTGCAATCCCACCAGTAATGTATGAGTGTGCCTTTTCCCTCACATCCCACCAACACTTATTGTTGTTTGTATTCTGATTGCCATTCTGACTGGAGTGAGATGAAATCTTAGAGTAGTTTTGATTTTCATTTCTCTAATTACTAGAGATGTTGAACTTTTTCATTTATTGTTAATCGATTGTATATCTTCTTCTAAGAAGTGTCTGTTCAGCTCTTTAGCCCATTTATTGATTGGGTTGTTTGTCTTTTGGTGTAAAGTTTTTTGAGTTCTTTATGTATCCTGGAGATTAGTGCTCTATCTGATGTGCGTGTGGCAAAAATTTGCTCCTGGAATGTAGGCTCTCTCTTCACCTCACTGATTGTTTCTTTTGAGAAGAAACTTTTTAGTTTCAATCCATCCCATTTATTGATTCTTGATTTTATTTCTTGCACTTTAGGAGTCTTGTTAAGGAAGTAGGGGCCTAATCCAACATGTTGAAGATTTGGGTCTACTTTTTCTTCTAATAGGCATAGGGTCTCTGGTCTAATTCCTAGGTCCTTGATCCACTTTGAGTTGTTAATATTCCTATTATTGAGCTGTAAAGTTCTTTATGTGTTCTGGATTTGAGTTTTTATCAGATATAGAATTTTCTAACTAAGAAGGACTCAAACTAGATCTAGATCTAGATCTAGATCTTAATCTATGAAAGCTTTGCCTAACTCAAGGTAACTAGAATTTCCCCTTGTTTTCTCAAAAATTTTATCGTTTTTTTCTCTAACATTTGGATCTATAATCAATTTCAAATTAATTTTTGTGTATGGTAGAGGTAAAGACTGAGGTTAATATTTTTGATGTATGGATATCCAGTTGTTACAGAAGCATTTGTTGAAAAGCTATTCTTTCTCTCTTGAATTACTAAGCACTTTTGTTGAAAATTCAATTGATTCTGTATTGGTAGGTCTATATCTAGACTCTCTAGTCAGTTCATTTGTTCCATATGTATATCTTCACATAAATATTGCACTGTCTTGATTATTGTAGTTTTAGAATAAATATTAAAATCAGCTAGTGTGCTTCTTCCAATTCTGTTATTGTTTTTCAAGATGATTTCTAGGTCCTTTGCACTTTCATATAAACCTTAGAATCAATTTGTCAATTTCTACCAAAAGAAAGGCTATTCAAGTTTTATTTAGGATTGTGTTGAATCTATAAGTCAATTTGGGGGGAACTGACATCTTAACAGTATTGACTCTTTCCATTCATGAGCATGGTATATCTCTTCCTTTGTTTAGTTCTTCCTTGATTTATCTCAGTATTTTTACAATCAACAAGCCTTACACATATTTGATTAAATTTATTGCCAAGTCTTTTATATTTTAAAATCTATTGTAAATGGCATTTTTAACATTTTCAGTTTCCAAGTGTTTACTGCAAGTAAAAAGAAAACAACTTATTTTTTAATATGGCCTAGTATCTTGAAATATAGCTAAAATCCCATTTATGATGATGATGATGATGATGATGATGATGATGATGATGTAGTACTGGGGATTGAACTCAAGGACACTTAACCATAAAGCAACATCCCCAGCCTCTTTTAAAATATTATTTAGAGATAGAGTCTCACTGAGTTGCTCAGCATCTTGCTAATTTGCTGAGGCTGGCTTTGAACTTGCAATGCACCTGCCTCAGCCTCCCAAGCCTCTAGGATTACAGGTGTGTACCACCGTGCCTGGCTAAAATCATATATTTAAAATAGCTTATTCCTTAAATTTTCTGTGTAAATGATTACGCTATCTGCAATTAAGTACTTCTTCTTTTCCAAATTATGGATTTAAGTTTTTTTCCTGGCCTTATTGCACTGGGTAGGACCTCGGATACAATAGTGAAAAGAAGTGGAAAATTAGATATTCTTGCTTTGTTACAAATCAAGGAGGAAGCATTCAATATTTTACCAGTAAGAATGGCATCAGAAGATTGGCTTGGTGGCACACACCTGTAATCCCAGCACTTTGGGAGGCTGAGACAGGAGAATCACCAGTTCAAAGCCAGCCTCAGCAATGATGAGGTGCTAAGCGACTCAGTGAGACCCTGTCTCTACATAAAACACAAAATAGGGCTGGGGCTGGGGATGTGGCTCAGTGGTTGTCAAGTACCCCTGAGTTCAATTTCCGGTCCAAAAAAAAAAAAAAAAAAAAGAATGGTGTTAGCATTAGATATTATTTTTGCAGATAGATAAGTTTTATCAAGTTGAAAACATTTCCTTCTATTTGTAGGATGTTAGATTTTCTTTTTCTGTCTTGGCACTAGGTTTGAAACTAGAGCCTCCCACATGCTAAGCATGGGTACTATCACTGACCTACACTTCCAGTTCTGAATTTTTTTTATGATGCTAGATGTTGAATTTTATAAATGCCTTTGAGTGCATTATTCAGGTAATTATATGATATTGCTATTTGAGTCTGTTGAGATCATAAATTTTAATGATTGGCTTTGAATGCTGAATAAATCCTTTCCTTTTCTGGAATATGCCCAAGTAGGTCATGATATACTATCCTTTTCATATATTCCTGAATTCAGTTTGCTTCTATTTTGTAACTATGTTCATGAGAGATATTGCTCTGTAGTTTTCTTTTCCGTCTTTTCTGTCTTTTGCGTTTAAATAATGCTGGTCTCCTAACAGGACTTACTTACTTCTGTTTTTTATTTTTTTTAAAGTTTATGTTGGGTAGGCATTATTCCTTCATTAAGTGCTTGATAGAATTCAGTAATGAAGTCTTCAGAACCTGGAGTTTATTTATTTAATGAAGTAGAACTAAACAAATAATTCATTTCTTCTTAAGTGAGCTTTGTAGTATGTGTTTCACTATTTTGTGTAGTCTTTGGGTGAGATGCTGGCATATAACTATTTTTTGATTTACCAATTGTTACAGTGATCATCTACTTATTTAATCATTTCATCTTACACCATTATTTTTTTTTTGGTTTGTCAATAGCTGAAACCAACAGGTCACAATACAATTAATGTTGTTGACAATGAGCATGTGTGGGGGAAGCTGGTGGTTATGGGAGAGTAGAAGGCATTGTAGACTTTGGGCTGAAACTATTATGCTGAGAAAGACAAATTTGCCTCTTTTAAGTATGGGTTTTAAAAATGGAAGTTGGGGAGAGGGAGTAACTGGCCCAGGAGAAATTGCAATAAAAATTTCTCCCAGCAAGTATTGGAAAAGCTAAAGGAAAAATGGCAGAGCTATCATGATGTTCAAAGAGTTATCTTTAAATAGATTTTTAAAATATGTATTTTAAAAGAAACAAGACTTTTGTGTTTATTTTAGAAGTTTTGGCCCACACTGAAATGTAAAAATGTCTTGATTGGGAATATTTTAAAACAGAACATAAAGGACTTAATATTCTCTCTCAATTCTTTACCCCTGGCCTGTTTAAATACTGTAAATAATCTTTGAGAATGTTTTAGTCTTATTTATTGGAATAGCACTTATAATGATTCCAGTGATCTATTTTAAAAGTAACTTACCCTCTAAGCTTTTTTTCCACATAGAATGTTACCTTTGTTCATATTAAACCCATACCGTTTTCCTAGGAAAATTTGTTTACAAATACAGAACAATCTATTTTAATGTACTTTGTCTTAATTCCTGTTACGTGTAAAGTATGTATTTTTCTATTATCATCAAAGGTTTCTATAAGACAAAACCAGCTACATATTATAATGTATTGGTGAAGAGAGATTAAAACCATTAAAGGCAAACAGATATTATTATATCACTTTTCTTTACGGTGGGGCAAGAGCACAATTTTAACATGCTAGGGTGGCAGAAAAGGACTATATGTATGATCAGCTCACTTTCTCTGTGTGGACTGTGTATGGAGGTTCTCCTGGGGTTTGTGGAGGTAGCTGCTGTTTGTAGGGGTTGTCTTCTGTGGCTTTGGCACATGCTTTGGTAAAGTCGGTCTCACCCATGATTGCCAATCTACTGATTGGTTCATTGCGTGCTGTTGCTTCTCAGAATTCCATGACGAAGCCAGGAGTGGTGTTGGTTGTTTACTAATAGGTATTTCTTCTGCCTGTTCTGCTTACCACATCATCACAGCAGGCCTTGACCCTTGTGAACCTCTCTGGAAAGTCAAATATATCTAGAGGTTTCCTAGGCTTAGGTCTAATAACACCATCAACTGCTCTTAGGGAGGTCATGGAACAGAGCTTGGAAATGATTCAAAGGAGAAAGGAAACTTTATAGTTCACTAGTCCAAATTCTTTATGACACTAGCGAGAAGACAAAATCCAGAGAAGTTAAGGGGCTCGGTCATGGTCCCTCTTCTGTGAAGCCTGCCCAGACTTTCCAAGGTGGTCATGGTGATGCTTCCTAGCTGCCTGTAAAACCACTCTGTGCATTCCCATGACAGTTTACCCTTTGTTAGAATTATCTAATGATGGTGTCTCTCTCTCTCACTAGATAGAGACCTCTTTAAGAGGGGGGCTGAGCTATATTTGTCCATCAGAACTGGAACACTGTAAGGACTCACCAACTGATGAATCTCTCACATGTCCTTCACTAAGTACTATTGTTATGGGGTCAGACTCATGGAGTTTAAGGAGAAACTCCAAGAAAGCCAAGCTCCTCTTAGTAGCAGATTAGAGTGTGGACAGTGAGCCCAAGAGTAAGCTGAGAAGCACATCTAAGCAGATGAAGATGAAAAAATTAAAGCGATCCAGGCCAAAAAGAAGGTAGTAAAGCCGGGCGTGGTGGCACAAGCCTGTGATCCCAGCACTTAGGGAGGCTGAGACAGGAGAATCGCGAGTTCAAAGCCAGCCTCAGCAATGGCGAGGCGCTAAGCAACTCAGTGAGACCCTGTCTCTACACAAAACACAAAATAGTGTGGGGACGTGGCTCAGTGGTTGAGTGCCCCTGAGTTCAATCTCCAGTACCAAAAAAAAAAAAAAAAAAAAGAAGAAGGTGGTAAAAGTTTTCCAATTTGCTCATTTGAAGATGCATTAGATTCACTCATTCCTAATAACTTTATTTGGGGTGCCTACTATGGCCCAAAAGCTTTTTAAGCATTGGGGAGATAATGAATACAATAGACCAAAAACCCTGCTTATATTCCTGTGAGAGAAAGACAATAAACAAATATCAAATGAATAGCTATCATAACATCAGGTAGTACAAAATATCACAGTGATCAGGGACTGGGGATGTAGCTCAGGGCAGAGCACTTGTATAGCATACAGAACCCTCTGGACTCAATCCCCAGCACTGCAAAAAAATAAAATCAGGTGTTAGAATGAAAAGGAAAGCAGGGGAAAGAAAGAGTCACCGACAGGAGCTGCCATTTTATGTAAGGTGGGGAGGGAAAGCCTCTCTGAGCAAGAAAGGACCTGAGTGAACTGAGGGAGCAACGCCAGAAGAATATTGGGATAAGAGCATTTCAGAAAGAACAAGAACACAGACCTTGAGGCAGGTGGGGTGTATTAAGAAACAAGAAGACCACTGTGGTTAGAGCACTGTGGAGGAGGAGAAAGGAGAGAAATAAAACCTTCCTGCCCCCGTGTAATAGTGTTCTTTTCTGCACCAGAGTCTTATGATTGAGGATCCTCTGACTGCACAGCCTAATTCCAACACAGAGAGTCCTATACCACCCTGAAGGCAGACCTTCATCTCAAGAGGACCTTACTGGAGACCATCCACTCCCTTAAACAAGGGTTCCCACCTGATTTCGACAGGCCCCTGGGGATTCAGTCAGGCTTCAGGTTGTCAATTAAACCCCCAAATCTGTGCCTCCCAAACATTTTTCTGCAGGAAAAAAAATTAGACACATAAATATCTATAAGGCCAGTTAGGAAAATAGAGGAATAAAATAGGTCAGGTGTGAGAACCCAGCCTACTAAACACAGAGGAATATTCTTCACTCCCATAGAGAAATACGCTCTCTCTCACTTGTCTTGAGACAATAGCCAGTCTTTATTTTTCCTTTGCCAACTTCTGGGAGACACTTGGATCCAGAGAAATATTTTTCTACCATAAGAAAAAGAAAGCAAGGGTGACAAATGACAAGTCGTGCTCAGTGTTGGGAAAGCCCTAGGGGGATGGGGAGGACCGGGGTGAAGGGGAGGGCATGTGCCTTCTGAAGGGGACAGCCATGACTTTGCTTCTGTTGATTATTGCCTGGAGGGAATGGGAAAGGTCTTAATGGTTAATAAAAATGGGGGTCTCTAGATTTCACCAGAATTTCTGAGAAATCTGTGATTTCTCCAGCATTGATATCCACTGTACTGGAACATGATGTCCTTCCACTTCTGTTAGTGGAAGGACCATGGGCATACCATCGACCATGTTTCCAGGTTCCAGAAGTCTGGGGGAAAGCCATCTGCCTTACTTCTCCTTATCTCCATTCCTGACTCAGGGTATCTTCTCAGTCTTCTTTTGCCCACTAGTAAATGTCCTCCATTATAGGGAGGGAGCCAGTAGGACAATATAAATAGGAATTGGCGCTGAGAAGCCCAGGTGAAAAGTGAGAGGTTTGTTAGAGTAGAAGGAAGCTCTCTTTTTCCTCTTTCAATTCAGCATTCCCATCCTTGCCCTAAATACTTCCATACCCCATCCACTGTACCCCATGAGAAGGCCTTTGGTTACAATTTATAGAAGCCCAAATCAAATCAGGTTAGGAAAAAATAAACTCACTGGTTCCTGTATGAAGGTCGAGGGTAGTAGAGCACTAGCCACACTGGATTCAAGTAAGTGCACAGGAATCTTTTTCCCCTCACTCAAGCCTCTGCTTTGCTTTCTTCTCTGTTGCTTTCATTCTCTGACAGGTTCCCATCAAACGGTAAAAAGTTGACTTCCATGGCTAGTACTGCTTGTCTTTTCAGAGGGTTGAGACTACTTCTCATGCAGCATTTACCTAAGATCCTGGGGGGGGGGGGGGTGGATCAGTTGCCCATGCAGGTTTGGGATACTGAACAAAGTCCCATATCTGAGGGCAACAACCATTCCTATGAACTAGCCTGGGTCACATGCACGCCGGAAGAATGGGTTTCAGAATCACAGGTAGTCATCAGGGTGCTGTGTATGTGGTAATGGTAGGGAGATGGCAAATTCTAAGAGGAAGGGGTGGTGGATGCTTAAAATGTATCTTCTGCCCACAAGTACATCAGGTGTAATTGTCAGAAATCATGTGCTGCTCCCTCACCTCACTTCACTCCCCCCAAAACAAAACACCCTCTGTGAAACTCAGCAGGAGTTCAGTATGGAGCACTTGCCAATTCCAGTATCAGAACATCTGCCATTGCAAAACCAAATGTGTCTGGTTCTGGTTTGGCACACCAAGGAGGGTTTCAAGCCTTGGCTATTTTTTCATGCAAGCAATAGAAAAAACTCTTCAGCTTTGTGGAAACTGCCCTCCCCTTCCTCCTCATGTAGAATGGCAGCTTATTCCTTCAACTGTGAACATGCCCCACCCAACATGACAGATATGTTTCCTGAAAATCCAAGACCAACAGAAAATGATTATGAAGTGAGCAGCTTTGCTTTGCCATGTGGTCCAGCCACGACGTTCTGTCTTGTCACAGTCTCAAAGCGACCATGGGATGAAACCTCTCAAATTGTGAGTCAAAATCCATCTTTCTTCTTACCAGTTGTTTATCTCAGGTATTTTATCAGAGTGACAAGAAGCTACACAGTCGTTATTGGCTTTCCCCACCCCACTGAGGTGTGATGCAGCTATTTGGGTTGGAGCAGGAAGGGATGTGAAATGGTCTAACTTAAACAGACTCACTCTAACTACTCTGTTAGGAAAAGACTGTGGAGGAACAAGGAGGCTTTTCAAGAGACTGTTGCAGTTACCTGGGAAGAGGTTAATGGGTGGCTTGAACTGGTGTGCTGTGGACATGTGGCAAGCATTTCAATTCTGGATTATTGTGAAATCAGAGTGGAAGGATTGGCCAATGGGTGGGATATGGGATGTGTGAGAAAGAGCAGTCAATGAAGACTCTAGGGCTTTTGGCCTGAACAACTGAAGAGTGAAATTGATGTTTTCAGAAATGGGGAAAAGTGTAGGAGGAATGGCTTGTCTTTGCTTTTATTTTTTATTTTTTTGAGGGGGTCATGAGGTCTCAACTTTGGGACATATGGAATTGGAGATGCCTATTAGACATCTGAAAGGTGATGCTGAGGGGCACACTTGAGGCTCAAGAGAAAGGTCCTTCAATACTGGAGTTCTAAGTCACACACTCCACTCCATTAGAGTAACTGAAAATATTGTCTCACATGGGATTTTGGGAAAATGATGATTATCAAAACCAGTGGAAGCAGCCAGGCGTGGTGGCGTACTCCTGTAATCCCAGTGGTTTGGGTGGCTGAGCCAGGAGGATCATGAATTCAAAGCCAGCCTCAGCAACTTAGTGAGTCTCTGGTAACTCAGGGAGATCCTGTCTCTAAGTAAAAATATTGAGGATGTGGCTCAGTGGTTAGGTGCCCCTGGGTTCCATCCCTGGTACCAAAAACAAAACAAAACCCCCCAAAACAAAAAACAACAAAAAAGAAAAAACAAAACCTGGAAAGCATATTAAAGAAAGTCAAATGTAAAAATTCATTCAGATCCTGCCACCCTAAAAACAGCTGCTTTCATTTCTCCACATTCCCTTCTGGTTTTGTCCACATTCGTACACAACTGCATAGTGTTGTAATCATAACAAAGGTACAATTTCATGTTCTAATTTTTTTTCACTTAACATATTTCCTACATAGCTCCCATATGTATTAAAAGGCTAATAAAGTGCTGGGCATTCCTGAGAAACATTTTAGAAGCAAAAATTAAAAATGCTATTGTGCTGCAAAGCTTGATGTTCCCACAGCTGGAAGATTCATTACAAATGACAATTAAATAGAAATTAAACGTTTTATCTTTGTAAAAAATTTTGGAATAGCTTTTAATTTAACGCTACCAACAAGGACGAACACTTTTCCTATATGATCCTCTACCAAGGAAGGAGAAATCCTATAAAATACTTTAGAATTATGTGTATCCTAGTAGACTCAGCGATTCTGGAAGTTTATTTTGGTACAGAGAGGGTAAATGACTTGTGTAGGATTATTCACCTACTTTGTAGAGTTTTAAGTAGGGCTCAATTAGCTTCACCTGCCTCATCAAATATTAAAAACAAACATGGCTCCATGCATACCACTCCATCGTTGACAAACCCGTTGGTTAGCTGGAAAATGCCCCCTCCTTGAACTCATGTGCATATCATGTGCATAGAGTTTACTAAAAAGCAGGAAAAATTATTGAGAAAACCATTGGTTCCTGACTCCTTGTCTGAAGGCTGGGAGCTGGTTCACTCTTCCTCCCAGAGCCGGCAGGGGGGGCACCCGGCAAGGTTTGCAAATTGCGCCTCCCCCACACCCTCTCCGCCTTCCTCGCCCAACTTCCCCACAGCCACCGCTTCAACTAAAAATGGCCATTGACCTTTCAAGCTTTTGAGCAGTGATGCAATAGAATGGTATTTCAAAGAAAAAATGGTTATCGAAAAATTGGGTCCGATTTTTCCTGTTAATGGTTTTTAAGAAGTAGGTCACTTTTAAAGTAGGTCACATTTCGGGGGTGGGCGTGCAGGAGGGGAAATGAGTTCCATTAAGGCCAGTGGCCTCCAACACGGTGAGAAGTAAGGGTCCCGAGTGGGGAAGTAGGCCAGGATCCTTCCTGATTCTCGTCCCCAGGAACCCGCCCTTCAAAAAATCACAACAACTAGCTCTCAATAGTCCGGCACTTCCCGGGAGCGCAGGTAAAGGCGCCTCCTTTGCAGCTAGTGCAGGTGAGCCGGGAGGGCCCCTGGGCCTCCGGAAAGAGGCGATGGACTGGAGCGGAGGAGGAAGGGAGGAGCCCTGTAGGGTTGGTGCTGGGGACTGCGAGCCCAAGCGCCAGGGGGAGGGGACTGAGGGCGGCTCGCGCGCCTTAAGGAGGCGCCTTATTCTGCCTATTGGCAGCCTTCTAGGACCCAGGCTGTGGAGTGGGGGGCTGTCTTCTGCTGGATCCCTTCGGCCCCCGGGGGTGGGCACCGAGGTGGGCAGTAGCCTGCCCCCACCTCATCAATATGTCTTAGAGTGCCAGTTTCCGAGGCCCCCCCCCCCCCGCCGCCCCAGCAAAGTGAGGCCTGGAGGGTCAAGTCTAGGAGATGCCAAGGGGGTGCAAAAGAGGAACCTCCTCCTCGCAGAGGGACGGGAACGACTACAATTCGCTGGACCAGGGTGCCCAGCTAACGCTGGCGGGGGGGCATGCTCCGGCCGGCAAAACTGGGTTGGTAGTGGCCGAGAACTTCTGCTTGCCCCCAGAAGACCTTGAGGTGTGGGGTCACCGGAGGGCGGAGTCTCAGGCGTCGGCACGGCCACAGTCCGCATAGGCGCGCTCTCAGCGGTTCTCTCTTGAAGCCTGCGCATTAGCGCCGAGCCTCTTTAAAGCGGTAGCGGGGGCTGTGGTCACGTGAGGCGGATTCCTGGAAAGTTCCTGGAAAGCGGCCTCCGCAGCCGCCGGGCGGGGCTCGAAAGGAGCGCGGAAGGGGGAGGGAGGCGGGGAGCTAGGGAGGCGCGTCCGACTGGGAAGTCGCGCGTATACACTGCTCTGGGGACAGACGTTTAACTCTTGCCAAGTCTCGCCGCTGCTGCGGCTCGTGGGCCTTGGGTTTCCCTTGAAGCATGAGCCTCTTCGCCCGCAGCCACCAGCGCTGCGCGGGCCGCGGACAGTACGCGCCGGGGCCCGGGGCGCACAGCGTCAGTATCCTCGGAGCACGGAGCACCGGTGCTCGCGACAGGTACCGGTGTGGGGAGCCCGAAGGCTCCGCCCCGAGGAGAGTGCCTTGGGAGGGCGGCGGGGCGCGGCCGCGTGCGCGGGGAGCGACTGGCTGCGTTGGCTTCCGCAGTTTAGGGCGCTCGGGGAGAGTTTGAGCAGAGGCTCCCGCAGCCAGTGGCTACTGCTTGCTCTCTCTGGTTCCTTCTCGGTGTCGGGAAGTCTCCGGAGTTTTGTTTTTCCCCCCTAAACTGCTATTCAAATGTCTAATCCTCCTAATAACCTGATCGCCCGCTCCTCCCCTCCAGCCTGCCTCCGCCCTTGCTCTTTCCTCCCTCCCTCTCTCCTTCCCAGTTCCTTGGTCGCAGCTGAAGGGAAACTCGGTAGCTGCACGGGGACTGGGGGTGTCGATGCCTGGGGAGTGGGGTCGGGGATCGAGGTGATGATCCCTAGGATTTTTGTCTGCCCTCTGCACAGAGAAGTCCAGCCGCCTCGGCAGAGCTTAGGGTCGGTCGCATCCCCAGGCATCTCATTCCTAAATTAAACGTCAACAGGGGAAACTCAGGCGGACACCCCTCCTTTCCCGGGCCCCTCCCGGCTCCCCCGCCCCATGTCCGCTGGGGAGGCTGCCTGGTGCGGAGGCGGCGGCTGCAGCCGTGGCCGAGGTAAGAGCTCGGCGTTGGTTGTTTGCACGTCCCGCTGCGCTCGCAGTTGCCGGCTCTGCGGCTACCTCGCTTGGAGCTCCTGCTGGGGCTGCGCGCTCCGGCCGATTCCTCGACAGCGCTCGCGGCGGCAACAGCCGCAGCAGCCCTCTCTATCCCGGAGCGACCGCCACGGGCTGCCCCTCATTCCTGTCCTGAGCGCCTACTGGGGAGCCGGTGGAAGGGAGCGAGGCAGCCTCCGGGCGGGGATGCGGCAGCTAGTGCACCTCCACACCCCCGGCTGGCGTCTCAGGCCCCGGGAGCGCCGTGGCGCTTTAGGGCGTGGAACCAGCTTTTGCTGGGTGCTTCCTCCCAGGGGCCCTCGGGCTGCTGGAGGTGTAAGATAGAAATGCCAGTTTGGGGAATGGTCCTCTTCTTTCCTTTTTAAAAATTTCTACTTGTCCTTGATAAGAGCCTATCCCCATTCAACCCGCAGGTGACTGTTTGCTTTTCTTAGGCTGCCAATTTGTGATTTCAGCAAGCAGCCCTGGGCGGGAAGACACCTCGTTTACCCTTATCCGGTCCCCCCACCCTTTTCCCTAACCAAGTCTGTCTTGGATCCTTGCTCTCTTTATCCATCTTTTCTTCAGAGCTGGGCCAGGGCGGTAACTGGATGCTTGGGGTTAAATGGTGCAGGAGCACAGAGGCGGCGGAGTCCCCGGGATTTTCCACGTCTCTGTTTCCCCACCCCCACCCCAGCCACAGGGGTCCAGTTCGGACTGATCCAACTCCCGCCCCACTTTCTCTTCGCAGGCCATCTGTGGGTGACCGCGTCTGGGGGAGATTTTACCATCCCTCCGCTGGGACTTCGGGAGAAAGAACCAACAGCTCCCCAACCCCTCCCCCTCCGCCACCATTTCGGACACCCTGCAGGGACGCGTTTTGGAGTTTCCTCTGACTTCCTGGAAGGACGAGAGCCCCTTTGTGACCCCAGCTCGGGCGGCCACCTGTCTTTGCCGTGGTGACCCTTCTTCCATGACCCTGCGGTGCCTCGAGCCCTCTGGGAATGGCGCTGATGGGACGCGGAGCCAGTGGGGGACCGCTGGGTCAGCTGAGGAACCATCCCCCGAGGCAGCGCGCCTGGCGAAGGCCCTGCGCGAGCTGGGTCAAACAGGTAGGGAACAGACTTGCCGCTA
>PVHX01005788.1:0-47847 GCA_004024805.1 Geosciurus inauris
CTGCACAACACTCTTATTCAGGGTTAACGGAAACTGTCAATGAGGAGATTATTAAAAAGACAACCACAGAAGTACAGAAAGAGCCAAGATTTGGTAGTTCAGCCTGCCTCTAGTGGAAGAAGACTGATTGCGAGCAAGTTCAGCTTGTTTATTATATAGATTTAAATATCAGAAAGATTTATTGTAAAAAGCTTCTTTAAGATACACAAAACTGAAGCTGAGGGTACAAGCAGCCCAATTAGAACTTATCAGCTTGCACCCATAATTCTCTACATCTGGGCAGCAGACCTTTGAAACCAAGGTTATGAACTAATATAATTCCTTGGCTAGCAAGAAATTTCCCTTTGAACAGGGCATCATCATACAACTGGGTGGTTTTCTATCTGTGCCTTTGCACTGAGAAATTCCCAGGTGAGGTGTTGCTTCTGTCTTGGGCAGTTCAGAGACCTATAATTCATTCAACACTCCCGACACTCTCTCTCTTCCTCTAGTGCTCTCTCTTCACCCCCTAACCCCATGCCTGACTCAAGACATCACCAATTGCGTCTGCCATGCATGTTGCAATTGCCATCTGCTCGCTTACCAGAGGTTCAAACCAATGGGGCAACCCAACTTTGGACCTGAACCTCCAAAACCATGGGCTAAATAAACCATTTATCTTTAATAAATGAGTTGCTTTGTTTCATATATGTTATGTTAGTCAACATAACTATTTTAAATATATGTTTCTAAAGCATAATAAAGGCAAGACATGGAAAACAAATTGATTTCCAAGAATGTTGCTGAGGATATATGGGGGATGATTTTCTCTAATCAAATTTAGAGATAGACTTGATACAAAATTTAACTACATAGAATTAGAGTTTACATGTAACTGCATCAAGATGCTGTTTTCTAAACTAAAGCTAGGTAATGACAATCCAGCAGCAATATCCAACCCATAGAAGACCTGATTCATGACCCTTGCAATTCTGGAAAATCCACAGTAACTTGGACAACCAGTAATTTTTCCCTACTTTGGTTATCTGATACTTACTCTCTTGGTAACAAATACAAAATTTCCAGCATAACTGGGCAGGATCCCGATTCTAGTAAAGTGTATATCCTTTCCACTGTCTTTACAGAGCTAGAAACTGAAAGGACCATGATGACTTCCTATAGCTTGAGACTGACAGAAATGCCTGTTAGGTCTCCTCAGTAAAGAAATTTATTTCAAAATTGGCCCTTGAACACCCAGAAAACAGCCAGGAAAAACATTGAATGCTAGTTAGAAAATCTATCAAAACTTCCATCAACCATACTCAAATGCTTCTTTTATTTCACTACTTCTTTTGAAAAAATAAACCTCAAGTTTGACATAGCCCACTAATTGTCCTACAGAAAACAAGCAAATAGCTTAGGCACATCACAGAGGGATAGAATAGTGTACAAAACAATATGGAGACACTAGCTTAGGGGACTCTGGATCCTGTCATCTTTGGCTTCCAAATTTTTATTTTGAAAAATAAGAATATAATTAATTTTTATAATGTATGCAACTTTTAATTGAAATGTATGCAATTCATAGAGCATTTGGAAAATTTGTGATAAAGATGCCATGTTAAAGAAAAAACTGCAAACTTAGTTCACAAAAATATTCTCATCTTTTCACATAAAGTTTTCACTTTAATTTTTAATCAATCTGAGACAAATTTGGAGATATACTGTGGTGATACAATCTAATATTTTTTCCTGTGAAGTCAACAGCACTCATTGAAGTTTATCCAATTTATAATTCTATCTTGGTTAAATGTTGGATTTCACCCTGTGTTTGTGTTTTCTCTATTTGTTTTAATTAACTTATCTATACATATGCAGATATCACAGATTTCAGTTAGCAGAATTCAACAGTAATTCTTGATATTCTGTAAGAAATATGCTTGCTTTTCTCTTCCATATCCACCTTAAATGAGCATTTGTTTTCCATCAGAACTTATTGTGATTCATATTTATTTACCTTTGTTTTTAATGTTTCAGTGTAATTTCATTGAGGCTTATAGTACCTAAGCAGCCTATAAAGTTGTTTTTATACCATTATAAAAATCAATCTTCAGTAGATGAATTTAACCTTTTGCATATAAGATTGTTAATATATTTGAACATATTTGTATAATTAGACTTGTCTGTGAGTTTGTTTCCTTTTGTATTGCCTTTACCTTTTTTTTCTTTCATACTTTCTATTGAATTGACACTTATTTCAATACATCCTTTTTTCTTACTGTTTAGATAATGAAGTTAGAATTTAAACACATTTCTGATATATCTGTCTTCTGAACAAAACACAATCTTAACCCTTAAACATGTTTTGAAAATACAGTATCTTACTTGAATGAAAATGGTCTATTTTTAAAAACTAAACAATCACACAACAGACATCACAGAAATCCAGAGGATCATTAGAGACTATTTTGAAAATTTATACTCCAATGAATTGGAAAACCCTCAAGAAATGGATACATGTCTAGACACATACTATCTGCCAAAATCGAATCAAGAGGACATAGAAAAGCTAAATAGGACATTAATTAGTGATAAGATAGAAGTGGTAATAAAAAGTTTTTCAACAAAGAAAAACCCAGGACATCCAGATGGACTGTCTGCTGAATTCTATCAGATTTCTAAAGAACTAATAGTAATGCTCCTTGAATTATGTGAAATATAAAGGAACAGAATAATTTCAAATTTATTCTATAAATTTAATATCACACTCATAACAAAACCAAATTAGAACATATGAAGGAAAGAAAACTACAGATCAATATCTCTGGTGAAAGTAGATATAAAAATTATAATAAAAATTAGAAAATTATATTTAACAACATTTTTAAACTTTATTTTTTAATTTGTTTTTTTAATTATACATGACAATGTAACTTTTTTTTTAGTGTTAAATGTTTAGAGTTCTTTATACATCCTGGATATTAACACTCTGAGGTGGCAAAGATTTTCTCCCATTTTATCGGCTCTCTCTTCACATTCTTGATTGTTTCCTTTGCTGTGAAGAAGCTTTTTAGTTTAATATTATCCCATTTATTGATTCTTGATTTTAATTTTTGTGCTGTAGGGGTCTTATTAAGGATATCAGTTCATAAGCCAACATGAGGGAAATTTGAGCCTACTTTTTTCTAGTAGGTGCAGAGTCTCTGCTCTAATTCCTAGGTCTTTGATCCACTTTGAGCTGAGTTTTGTGCAGGGTGAGAGATAAGGGCTCATTCTGGTACATATGGATTTCCAGTTTTCTCAGCACCGTTTTTTGAAGAGACTCTCCTTTCTCCAAGGTATGTTTATGGTGTCTTTGTCTAGTATGAGATAATTGTATTAATGTGGGTTTGTCTCTGAGTCTATACCATTGGTATTTATGCCTGTTTTGGTACCAATACCATGCCATTTTTTGTTGCTATAGATCTGTAGTATAATTTAAGTTCTGGTATTGTGATGCCTTCTGCTTCATTTTTCTCACTGAGGATTGCTTTGGTTATTCTGGGCCTCTTATTTTTCCAAATTAATTTCATGACTACTTTTTCTATTTCTCTGAAGGATGTCTTTTGAACCTTAATAGGAATTGCATAACATCTGTATAGTGCTTTTGGTAGTGTGGCCATGTTGACAATAGGAATTCCTCCTATCCAAGGTCATGGGAGATCTTTCCATCTTCTAAGTTCTTCTTCAATTACTTTTTTAGAGTTCTGTAATTTTCATTGTAGAGGTCTTTCACCTCTACAGGTGAAACCCTGGGATGAACCCACTTGATCATGGTGCCCTATCTTTTGTATGTAATTTGCCAGCATTTTATTAAGGATTTTCGCATTTATGGTCTGAAGGATATTGTTCTGAAATTTTCTTTCCCTGATGTATCTTTGTCTGGTTTTGGTATCAGGGTGATGGTAGCTTCATAGAATAGGTTTGTAAGGGTTCTTTTCTTTTCTATTTCATGGAATAATTTCAGGAGGATTGATGTTAATACTTCATTGAAGGTCTGGTAGAACTTGGCTGAAAATCCATCACCAGATGGCTTTTCTTTCTTGGTAGCCTTTTAACTGTGTCTTCAATTTCTTCAGTTGAAATTTATTTATTTAAATTTTGAACAACATATTAAGTTTGTATACCATGACCTAGGATTTAACCCTGAGATGCAAGGATGGTTTAACATATGCAAATCAATAACTATAATCCATCACATAAATAGAACGAAGGACAAAAATCACTAGGTCATCTCAATAGATGCAGAGAATGCTTTTGACAAATTTCAGCAACCATTGATGATAAAAACACTAAAGAAACTATCAACATCTACCTTAACATCATAAAGCCATGTACAACAAACCCAAAGCCAAAATCATAGTGAATGGGTAAAAATTGGAAGCATTTCCTTTAAAATCTGGAATAAGACAATGAAGTCAAATTATCCCTGTTAACATTGATGTAATTATATACTTAGAAGATCCAAAAATCACCCCAAAGAGACTTTTAGAACTTACAAAAATTCAGCAAAGTGGCAGGTTACAAAATCAATATGCAAAAATTAATAGCTTTCTTAAATATCAGTAATGAATCTGCTCAGAAAAAAATCAAGAAAATGATCCCATTCACAATAGATTAAAAAACAAACAAATATGCACCTTTGGAATAAATATAACTAAAGAGGTGAAAACCTGTACAATGAAGAAAGACATTAAAAAATACACAGAAAATGGAAATACCTTCCATGTTCATGGATAAGCCTAATTAATAATGTTAATAATTAATAATTAATTTTTTTAAATTTCCATATTTTTTTCTTTCTTTTTCTCCTGTATCATAATTTTCGGTTCTGTATGTATTTACTTGAGGTATTGTTCCATGTAGGTATGTGTGTGCATGTGTGCCTGAAAGAGAGTGGATGTTTGTCTGCCATTTACCCTACCTCCCCAGGTTTTAGATTTCTTTCATTTTACTATGCTAAGAGTATTACAAGTTTAGTCATCAGTTAGTGGTCAGCTTGCTCAATCACAATAATTTTTGTTTTAAATGTCCACCTCTCTCAACCCAAAATATTGTCTAAGCCACAGGAATGACCAGCCTTTCTCTTTACCTCAAATCAATATTATCTCAGTCCCTGAATTTGAACATAGGTTGCTCTATCTTTGAAGAAGTTTAATGAAGTTTTCTTTCTCATTATCCCCAAAGAACTAAGTCTCCAGGCTTCCTTATCCGCCTCCTTGTAAACCTTTAACTTTTTTTAGATACTCCTGTTTTCTCACAAATTTATGCCATCTTAATTTCACCTTTTATGTTTTATCTATTAATGTTTTATATATTATACTTAGGAATCACCTCAAAGGATAAATAACCTAGCAACTCTATTTTCTTTAATTCTGTTTCTGGTGTATCTGAGATATGGTAATATTTATTCATCTGTATCTGATGCTCTTCTCTTGCAAGGATGGACTAAATGTAATTATCTACAAGGTAAATCCAAAAAGTAAATTCAAGAGTTATCAAAAATTCAAAAAACAAATAAGTCTCATGGAAATACTATTCTAAAATCATTTAATGAGCACATATAACTTGCAATAATTTAATTTATTTCTTTGAATGTACCTAAATTAATAACATTTTCATTAATTTTTCATGATGAAAGTGAAGAAGATAATTTTTTCTGTGCATTTGTAAACTTAGATAAGCACAAATTTGAATACAAAATGCAAATATGTGTGTTTGTGTGTGTGTGATATGAAGGTGTGTGGAGGAAGGAAGGGAGAGAGAGAAAGAGAGAGGGAGACAGCATAGAACTAGAAATTTACTGTGAAAATCTGAGAGAAAGGAAGAAAATGCCAACTTAAATTGAATATTTTTAAATATCAAAAAGGAGTTAACATTATAATTATATTTATACATTAATAAAATTGCTTAGGCAAAAAAATTTATAAGACTTATAAATCAATTTATTGCAGCCATAATCTTGTAAATAATTCAAATTATGCACTAAAAAGATGATTATAAAATAATTTTCTTTTTAACAGTTATCCCTCTGTTGGTACTAATTTTTTAAAAAATTAAGCGTAAGTAATTTGCATGCTAAATTTAACTTTATATCAACATAAATTCAATCTCATGAAATATACAAAACTAGATATACATGCTTAAAAGATACTTTTGAATTCATATAATTCAAAGAAGTTTATCAAGATAAGAAACAAAAGTGAGCATAATAAACTAAACTCTGAAGTACATAACTAATTACATCCAGTAATATGTCTAGAATATATCTAGGTACATGTAGAGGAATATGTCTAGACATAAGCCCAGAGTTCTTTTCAAGATTTTACTGGAAGATTCTGCCATAGCTAAATGATTATGCAAATCTAAAAGGCATATGTTTAAATGCTAACACTCAAGATGATGGGACTAGAAGACTGGAACTTTGTGAAGTGATTAGGTCATGAAAGCAGAGCCTGAGAATGGGTTTAGTGCCCTTTTGAATGTAGTCCAAGTGAGTGCCTTGATCTAATCAGTGCATTAATCTGCTTAAATGGATTAACTTGATGGTAACTGTGGGCAGGTAGGGTGTAACTGGAAGAAGTGAGAGTCACTGTGGCTGTGCCCTTTTTTATATATTTTGTTACTGGTAAGCAGAGCAGTCTCTGTCTCTGTCTCTGTCCCTCTCTTTTTCTCTCTTTCCTGGTGGCCATGTCCTAAGCTTCTTTCCTTTCCCACATGATGTTCTGCCTCTCCTCCAACTCAGGTGGAGTTGGCCATCTATGGACTGAGGCCTCTGAAATAGTGATCCCCAAATAAACCTTACCTCCTCAAAATTGTTTTTGGCATGTCTTTTTTCTTTTTTTTTTTTTTGTACCAGGGATTGAACTCAGGGGTACTCGACCACTGAGCCACATCCTCAGCCCTATTTTGGATTTTATTTAGAGACAGTGTCTCACTGAGTTGCTTAGTGCCTCACCATTGTTGAGGCTGGCTTTGAACTCCCAGTTCTCTTATCTCAGCCTCCCTAATTGCTAGGATTACATACATGCGCCACCACGCCCAGCTTCTGCCAGGCTCTTTACATAAGTAATAAATGGGAAAAAAAAAAACAAAACTTTTAACAGTATATATGGTGTTACATAGGATATTTTTAAAGTACAGCAATCAATAAATACATACTTATCAAAATTATCAATAAAATACTGTTTAACTTCTACCCCAATAAAGAGATTTAAACATTGCTATGTGTATTAATCCATTTTCTATTTTTAATAACACAATTTTACAGACTAGGTCCTATAGAGAAAAGAGATTTGTTTTGGCTCTTATTTATGGTTTGGCTCAAGTTTGAGACTCTGCATCTGGTGATGGCCGCCTTGGCGGCAGAGCCCCCAGGCAGCATAGTACATTGCATGACAAGAGAAGGGAGCATATTCTTGAATAAATCTCTCTCTCTCTCTCTCTCTCTCTCTTTCATATAAGCTTCCCAGGTTAAATCGTGGGGGTTCCACCCTTATGACCTCTCTAATCTTAATCATCTCCCAAAGCTCTCAACTCTAACATTACAGTTAAGTGTCTATCCCCTTCATAGCTGAAAATGGGAATTAAACTAGAACAAGAGCTCAAACTGTGGCACAAGGTAATTGCAAAATATTTCAAAATTGTCATAAAGATGTTTTAGTAAGACAAGATATCTCATAGCTGCATGTTAAAAACAGAATAAAATGAAGAACAAAAGAAAAAATAGTTCCTAATATGTCTTATGTAATAATTTGATATAAATTAAATAATAATCCATTTTATTGAATGAGCAACATTTTATTGAATGTTCAAATCTAAATAAACAAGGAAAAAATTTTTCCAAATTTTATAGTTTTAGAGATAATATTCAGATATTTATACTCTCTGAAGAAAGTAGAGGAAGAGCTCAATCAGACAAAGCCATCAAATCCTTTAATAGTTAACTCCTCACAAGATTGAAAATGTGCACTTTATAAAAGAGGAAACATGTTAGTACTATAAATATATTTTAGGAAGACAACATAGTGAGATTACAAATATAAAGAAAGAAAATTCTAAAGAAGCTAGAGGAATAGTCTGCACAGATGCTGAGCATTTTTTATTTCCTGAAATCACTGCCATTTTAAGCAACAAACTGAAGGTCTTGTAAACTGATTGTATTCTGCTGTCCCTGAGCACTTGACAAAGAGTTCAGGAAAAACTCATCTGTATCTGAGAGTTGAAAAATTGTTTTTTGTTCTCACTACATATGTAAGTCCATTTTTTGAAATGGCATTCCTAAATTCATAGGGTTAGCATTATCTATATAAAATGCTTCATTATAACTATAAATTAACCCCTCATCGAGTACATAACTATATTCATGGGTTTGCAAAGTCTAAATCTTTTAAAAACTCAGTTGAGCCCATATGTTGTAATCATTTCTATGTAACTGATTACAAAAAAATGCATGAAATAAATATTTATGACCTATGCAAACAAAAGCTTATTATTCTTATAAACCTAGTTCTTTCAAATGACTAATGGTCTATGTTAACTAAGAAAAACTCTGTTTTTCTTATTAGTATGATTTTTCTTTTAATTCTTGCTTTTGGTATTTTATGAGCTGCATTAGCTCAAAGAAAACAATAAAATAATTCCAGATATATCAAGATCCATAGGGTTAAAATAATATACTAATGGTAATAGCAAACAACTAGCAAATGATTGCTTTATTTCAGGTTTCATATTAAGTAATTTATATGAATAATTAAATTTAATCTTATCCTCTCCTCCCTTCCAAAACCCAAACTGAGACTTAGAATGTTCATTGATTGCTCAATCCCACATTCATAAGGGATTTGGATCCTTATTACCCATGATGACCAAAATTAAAGATTTTTTAATTAATTATCAGTTCAGTAAGAAAAAGATTAATAGCTGTATGTCTTTAAAAATGTTCACCCTATCAGTATTTTGATAATATATACCTGGTATTAAATGTTGAATATGACTAATAATTATGCATTCAACATGTATTCCATGATTATTTATGATTTAAGTTACTCTTTGTTAATATGTTCACGTCAGTCCTAATGACAATAACTTTAGACCCCATTGTTCATTACATATATGAATAAAATTAAAAGGAAAATTTATTTTAAACATATATCATTTTAAAGGCACATTTTCCACCACAAAGTTTTTGTAAATAATAGCATGTGAATTAACATGCATTTGCATTATGCTTGTTACTAATGTGGTGGTCCAGTGAGTTTATATACCATTGTCTGCTATGTTAACCCAAATATAATCCTGTTAGAAAACTTGAGAGGTACTTAAAACAGGAACACATTACAAAACAGTCACTCCTCAAATGTAATAAAATTTTAATCTCAGGTATCATCTGATATAATTCAGTGATTCTAAGATAGTTTCTCATTGGAGAGAGTAGGGTGCCCTGTTATTTGTGGGGTGCTATTAAAGGTCTCTGCATATTTTGTATTAAGTGAAGTAGTTAATTACAAATTCTGTTTACACTTACATAGTGAAAATATATCGGTTGTAGTTATAACAACATGAAATTCTTAATATATAAAAAAACAGTGAGTTTCAAAGGGAAACCTTTGGCCATTTAGAAACAAATTCATTGATCCTTTCGAAAATTGGCCATCTGGTGGCATCATTTCAAAATGCATTCACGTTTACAAAGATAAACTTTGGTTCTCTGGAGATGGTGGCCAAATGATTCAACTCTATGTTCAGAGATTATAGTAATCAAATGTCACAATGATATAAAATTATTCCATGGAATTGGAACAGCAGGGATGGCTCAGTGAGAGAAGATTCCCTGGGCTGAAAGGACACAAATGAAATTAAAATCAGAAGCTTTAGGAAGGCTCAAATTGAGGGCCCAATGGTGACTGCATCAACATTCCCACTGTTCTATGCCAGCTCTCACCTCCCTGACTTTCTCAGTCTTCATTGTTCCTTTCTCTGCACCCTTGGGCCAGGAGATTTTAGACCATGCTTACATTTTTAGATTTTGGTGGTTAAAAGAATTAAGGGAAGAGATTGCTTATGAACAGTTCCTGTGCTCAAAAAAGAGATTCTGGTTCCAGAGGTCTTAGATGAAATCTAAGAATCTGCACTGTAGACAGGGATCACAGGGGATTTCAATACAGAGGAACCAAGCCCCACTGAAAACACTGCTCTGTAGTTTCTGGTATACTCCTGGAAAAAAAAGAGAGATTAAACTCAGATCCCAAGAATTAAAACTTGAATTCCAAAATCTGGCAGAATATTTGTGGGTAATTATATTGTTGACAATATAATCTAAGAAATAATGGAATTTCATTGTCCATATATTGTTTTTCTCTACTTAAACAGAAATGGGCAGGATTCCTAACTATGGAAGTACCCTCCTTTATAATGTTAAGGGTCAGAAAAAAATTGTAGGCTCGTTTCCAAAGATACTGCTCCCTCCGAAGCAAAATTCTGCACACTTTAGAATTTTAAAATTCTAGTCTTTCCAATGGAGATGAAATTGTTAGTGGCATTAAAAATAGCTACCTTGTAAATTGTCCCTTAGAGTTTGGCAATAGGGTGTATTTGCTATTGGTGAGATTTGATATAATCTTCAGAAACATAAATGAGAAGATGAACTCAAGAAAATTCCAAGAATTTAAATTTCTTTGAAGGGTTTGCTACCTGATCTCTAGGAAGAGTTTTCTCCATCTTCTAGAAAAGGAAGGTAATTCTCAAGATTATTGGCCAGTAAACTCTTGCATGTGTTAATTGGTTACAATTATTTTTTTAAAATCTGAATTTTGCTTATTATTAGAAATAATTCAAATCTATTTCAAAGTGTAACAGAGAAAAATTGGTAGTAATGAGATTCTAATAGTTATGCAGAAGCTGATAGTGTTGAATTTAATCTTAGTATTTTCATATGCATTTGAGGTTTTCATGATGTCTGTGGTTCTAAATAACAGAAAAAAAAGGGAGGAATAAAAATCTGGTCAACAGTACACAACAGAGGAAGTGAGACTGAAGCAAGTCAGTCTCATGGTCACAGAGTGAGTTACAAGGACACTGAAGACTCAGCTCTATAGTTCTTACTCATGGTTTTCTGCAGTACATCCATCAGAAGGGATAGATTTATGTCACTGTTTACTGGCAGCTTTTAATCAACTCCTCCTGAAACCCTTTCTCTTCTTCTCACCTCATTTTCTGTTCTTTTTTTTTTTTTTTTTGAGGAGAGGCACTTATACACAACATTTTATTTTGAATGCACACTGATAATATTTAGAGACTTTAAAATCTAGCCCTTTTTCAGACTGGGTCAGTGTTTCAACTGCTATCAGTCATATGGTAGAATCTTGATAACTATTACTGCTGGCATTGTGGTACACACCTGTAATCCCAGGCTTGGGAGGCTAAGGCAGGAAGATCATGAGCTCAAAGCTAGCCTAGGCAATTTAGAGAGACTCTAGATAACTTAGTGAGACCTTGTCTCAAAAAAAAAAAAGAGGGTTCAGGGTGAGGGGAGGGGCGCTTGGGGTTTGGCTCAGTGGTTAAATCCTGCCAGGTTCAAACCCCTAGCACAAAAAGTTTTAAAAATGTTGAGAAATAAGAATAATCCTAAAAATTTCAAGCATGATGGCATCTCAGGTTGTAGAGACTTGGTGGAAATATAGTGTGGGAGAATAATTTGGGTTAGAGGGCCTAGAGGTATGCTCAGTAACTCAAAGTCATCATTTTTAAAATATGTGATTTCACTGCTCCTAAAGTTTCACATCTTAGAAGATGGAGATTAATTTAAAATTGGTTGATGGGCTTCAGGCTAACGATTACACACTATTTTCTCTTAAATGACATAGGAGACCATCTGAGAATATTTTAAAATATTGTAATGTGTATCTAAAATATATCTAGTAGAAAAAAATACTTAGTAGCTCACTGGTTTCCAAAGTGTATTTTTTAACAATAAAATAACATTGAAAAAAATGAGCAACTTAATCCTTTCCGTTTAGCTTTTGGTGATTATAATTCTATAGTCTCATTCACATGCTAGAAGGAAGGGAGAACAAAGGTATTATCCTACAGAGTCCTCAGAAGAGTTGTTTAATAAAATGGAATCATGGCAGCTGATCTCATTTTCCTATAAAAACATTCAGAGCTCAATCTCATGGAATGGCTGTGTTTACCACCACTGATGTTTATAATCAGTGTTAACATGAGAAACTTACATAGCCAGCCAGGCAATCTTTTTCTTCTCTTGTTAACTAGACTTGTTATTACTGTTTCCTCAATTTCCTAGAGGATTCATGAACATAATCATGTCAGCTGCTAAACTGGTGGGAATTGAAGCTATTCTACATTTTGAAAGCATTAGCATGTGCCAACTTAGAAGCTACATAAATTAATGCTTTGCTTTCCACTTTTTAAAACTTCTATGAGCTCTTAGTGTGGTGGATGTATATTGTCAGCATAATACAAGTAGAGTTTTGGTAATTAAGTACTTAATTAGAACATTATGATGTCAATCAGATTAATGAAACCCTCAAAGTGGGTTATTCAGGTTTTGTTATTGTGATTATTTGTTTGAATAATTGTGTTCAACATTTTATGCTTATCATACCAATAACCTATAAAGAGAATACCTCAATTTTATTTATATTTAGAACAATAATTTGTTTTTACATAATAAGTTTTATTTTTTCTTATTATAAAAAGGGTTCATATTCCTGATTCACCTGTCAGAGTGGTGTTTAAAGTTTTTCTCCCTCTCTCTTTTTGCTATACTCTATTTCTCTATTGCTAATGCCTTTCTATTCCAGATCACCATCTTTTGCATTCTACCTGGCTATACATGACTCTTGACTTTGACGGACATACATATGCTAATCTTTCCAAAATCAGATTTCTTCACACATCTTCTCTTCCCAGATTTGTAAATGTGTCCATCTACTATTGTTTTCCACTTAGATACACAGTATCCCAGAAGCAGCATATTATAACCTGTAAGAAAGAAAGGAAGGAAGGAAAGAAGGAAGGAAGGAAGGAAGGAAGGAAAGAAGGAAAGAAAGAAGAGGGGAAGGAAAAAGAAAGAAACAAATTACTACATCTCTGATATGCTTGAGCTCGACTGTGAGGGATGAAGAGATTCCACTAATTAGTGGAAAAAGAGGAACTAAAGCCTATTCTGGAGAATTAACAAGGCTATGATGTTTACTTTTGAGGAAAATGGACCAAAAATACAAACTATATATTAAAAGTGTTCAATTTACAATTGGAGAATATGGCTGTAAGCTTCCTGCAAAATGAGTTGAGACAAGGAAGAGGTTTAGAGCATTATTAACCAATAACCATTATTAACCAATAAGCCTAAATAGGACTCCATAGCAGTAGGCTGGATCGATGTTCAAATAAGTTACAAAAATTCTGTAACACTCTACAAGAAAACTCTATTTTCTTGTAAGTATAGACATGTATATACCAAAGGGAAGTCATTTAATTTTCAGTATTATTGCAAAATTACACATTTCTTTCCTAAAACTATATCTTCCAAACTGCATTCTTCAGAGCACTAAAAAATAATTCGATTCATATGAGAAGAAACAGACCTAGTCAAATAAATGTAGGAAAACCAAGATAACAAAGTTTTTCTGAGAACAGTTCTTAGAGACCTCACTATGATAAAGTATTGGAAACACCAAGAGAAAGTCATAGAATGCAGGGTTTTATAAATATATTTAACAACAATTTCTGGTTTTTAAAGAAAACATTAATGATAAATATACCTGTGATTAAATTTTGAAATAGGCTACTGTAAATGCAGGCAACCTAGTTACAGACACTAAGTACTAAGTAAAATAAAACTTAAAAAAATATGCAGTATACTAAATAAGGGATAAAATATATTTAATATGCACGTTAACATTTCTCAGCTATTTTCTTCAAAAATACTTTCATTATGTTCCAACACATAATAAAATGCATATTTAATTTATATGTAATTCTTCAAGAATGTGGTCCATAAACATTACAGAATACTATCCATCCTTCTAAAGGAATGAACTCATGTCATTTGCAACAGCATGAATGGATCTGGACATCATTATATTAAGTAAAATAAGCCAGGCACAGAAAGGCAATTACTGAATGATCTTACTTATAAATGCAATTTTAAAAGCTGGCAGAAGGTGAGCACAGAATGAGGGCTCCTAGAGGCTGAGGATAATCAAGGGAGAGAGGAAGACAAAAAACTTGGTCAATGAGTAATAAATTGAAATTAGGATTAAGAAGTTTTGGTGTGCTATTGCACAGTAGGAGCTAGAAGAAGAAATTTTGAAGGTTCTTACAATAACAAAATGATAGATATTTCAGGAGACTGATATGTGTAACCTGACTTAAACATTGTACAATGCATATATGTATCAAACATTCCATTGCACCCCACTGATATGTATAATTTTTATGTTTTTGTTTTCAGTTAAAAATTAAATTCAATTTAAATCAATTTTAAAAAATTCCAAAATATCCAGTGATTCAATATGCCAGGATCACAAAACTCATTTTTAGAACATAATTCTGCTTTGGGGGCAAGAAATTTCAGCAACACATGGACAAATAAAATGGCTAGTGATAATATATCAGACATGCATTATACCTCAACTTTTCATGACATCTGGAATCATACCTTTAATTTTTATTCTTACTATATTAGAATCTCTTTTTAATGTACTTTGTTTTTTGGGTTTTTTCCCTTCAATGACAGTTCAGAATTTGTAACAATAAATGTTTATTAATTAATGTGCAAAGTGAATTACCCTTTGGCAACAGTCATTAATTTTATTTACAAATGTACAAAGAAAAAGCTTGAACAGATAACATTTAGAAGATAATTAGCATGTCTACCAATGAGTAAAAAACTTACAAGAAAAGCACAGCCTTTGTTTTCCAGAAGTATCACTGGTTTTTATTAGATAATATTAGTATACTTTTATAGAGAAGTAATAGATAATTTATCATAAACTAGTGTATTCATAAATCAAGGTGAATCAATCAATATAAACTTTCTAGTGGGATAAAAATTAGATTAATGGATAATGGAAATTTGAGCACTTGTCCATCACCACAGTATCCTGGCACACTGTTGACTATTCTAGGACCATGGGAAGTGGAGTATGAGAAAGAGAAGCAAAAGACATGGCCTGCAGAAAATTTCAAAGTTTTACTTAACTTTTTGATTACCAAGAAACAACATTAAGAAAGCAGAAATGATAAGAAAATGGAATATAAATATATATGCATACATATATACACACACATACAATAGATATAAAATGACAGGAATTTCTTTTCTTCAATGTAGTAAGTAATATATGAATTTCAAAAATCTGCCTCTGATATGATTTTGGAGCAGTTTTTTAAAAATAATTTTTTTTGAAAAAGTTTTATTGAGAAAGCATAGTATAATGGAAAGAATACTTTAGTGTTTTAGAACTTTAAATAGTTATTGAAATTCATTGATTTGATTTCTATTTATTATAACTGACATTTATAGATTAAAAGTGACACTGATATTGGAGTTCATCTCAGCATACACATGTACAATTCATTTAATAAAATTAAGGATGATGCATGATAAAAACTCAGCATAATAATAAAAGAAACTATTTAACCTAAAAGGATGTCCATTTAAAAAAATTTTAAAAACTTATCAAAATGTCATACTTCTTAAAATGATTTCTAATAAGACTAGAGGACAAGAAAATGCTTATTATTTTCCTTTATATTTAGAACTGTATTGCAGTCTTAGTTGGTACAATTTACAAGAGAAAAATAAAATAAAACCTATGATAATTAGAAAATTGAGGAAAAACTATTTGATTTTGTTGAAGTCATTGTTTACATACAAAGTTCTCAGTGCATTTTTGTTATTAATACAAATAAAACTGAACTAAAAGAAAAACAATTTCAACATACAACAAAGTATTATAAATCTTTTAGCTACAATATTAATTCTCATCATTTTTTAAATGACATACTGTCAATAAAAATGTATAGAAGTGCTTTGTGAAAAAAATTATTTTATTGAAAACATTAAATAATATTTAAATGAATGGAGACCCTAAATATGGTTTTTGAGAGAACTCTATCATAAATATGTCAATATTCTTTAAACTACCCTATAGAATTAATGCACTTCCAATTGAAATTCCAATGGATTTCTTTATAGAACTTTATAAAGTTGATTTTAAATTGCATATGGAAGCAAAAGGGTCACCAATGTCTGAAAGATTCATGGAAAGACTCAGTGAGGAGATATTCTCAATCAGATTTCAAGATACATCAATGAAGAAATTGTAGCATATATGTGCGTGCACACACCACACAAACATACACACAATGGATAAAAACAAATGCAACATACATAAAACTTTCTTCTTCAACCCAAGTTTTTCACATAAATGGAAAAAGCTGCAGTACTTCCTTGAAAAATTGGAGTTGAAAAATTTAATAGCAGTATTAAAAAAATTTATGTTCATTCCTGTCCCATACAATATACAACATCTAATTTATACCCATCAATTTTAAAAAAATGAAAAAATCTTAAGAGATAATACAGAAAATTTTCTTTATGACTTTTTGTAAGGAGGGAATTTTTAAACCAAATACAAAGAATTTTGCATTATAAAGAAAAAGATTGTGAATTTCAAGTTATAAATCAAATAGATTTTCACTAAATGAAAGGATGCCACTAACAGAAGATGAACAAATTAAAACTGAAAGATTGTTTATGTGTCACTAGCAAAAAATTTGTATCCAGAGCATGACATCAAAAAATTTACAGTGAAAATGAACAGACATGAAAAAAGTTTTATAGAAAATACTATATAAAAGTCCAGTTGATATTTAAAAGTTAATTCATGTTTGCTATTTTATGTAAATGTAAAGTAACATTAGGAATATATTATTTCACTCCAAGCAGTTGGTGATTTCATTAAAAAGTCTGATAATATATCAAATATTAGTGAGAATATGAAGCTAACAGAAAACCAAGCACTGTTGATGGGAATGTAAATTTATGCAATTGCTTTAGAAAACTATTTAGTATGTCTAATAAGGTAAGCCACTTCAAGTTATTTTAATGACATTGACTTTTACTCTAAGTAAAATAGGAAGCCACTTGACAATTTGGCCCAGGAATAAGATTGCCTGACTTAAAATTTTTTAAGTTTACCCAGACTGCCATATTGATGAAACATTGAGAAAAGGGATGAAAGCAAAGCAAGTAATATTAAGAGTAACAACCCAGGGAGAGAAAAAAAATATCAGTGGAGATGATAAAATAACGTTCTATTCATATATATATGAATATATATATATATGACAACTTCAGAATGCGCTCTCTCTCTATATATATAGCAATTAACCTAATAGAATTATTAGTTTGATAGAAAGACTAGCAGAAAAAGATGTGATTGGCATTATCCTAAGATGCTGGGTTAACATAATTATTTAGAAAAACAAAAAAGGCTGCAAGACAAGCAAGTTTGTGATGATAGTAGTGGGAAGGAACATAGATTAGCAGCTCCATCAGTGACACGTGAAGATGAAAGAGCCTCATAGGTATTTAAATGTAGATCTGGGCAGGTAATTGGATATATAAGTCTGAGAAAAGTCCAGCCCTAAGTATGTAGCAGGCTTTCAAAGTCATGAATTCAGATGTAAGCATCAAGAAAGCATACTCATGCAGAAAGAAAAGAATTTCCAGTATTACTTTGACAATATTCCACTATTTAAAGCAGTGGTTCCCTACCCAAAGTGATTTTGTCCTCTATGGGCCATTTCGCAATACTTGAAGACATTTTTCTTCATCACAAGGGGGAATGAAGTTCCTACTATTGGTATCTAGTGGGTAGAGGACAAAGACTTTACTGAACAGTCTACAATGTATAGGACAACCCCAGAATGAAAAATTACTGAATCCATAATCTCAATAAAGGTCAAATGTTTTCTCTAATATGTGGATGCTAATTCACAATAAGTAGGGGGCTGGGGGGGATAGAGGTACTTTGGATTAGACAAAGGAGAGCGAAAGGAAGGGAGGGGTAAGGAGGTAAGAAGGATAGTAGAATGAATGGGACATTATCACTGTATGTGCATATATGATTACATGACTGGTATAATTCTACATTATGTACAACCAAAACAATGAAAAGCTATACTCCATTTATGTATGATGTGTCAAAGTGCAGTCTATTGTCATGTATAACTAATCAGAACAAATAAAAAAAAATAATGTCAAATTTAGGAAATTCCATTTAGAAATCCTGCTTTGGAGTGTGGGCCAAATAATATGCTACAACAGAAATTGACAAAGTGTGACTTTGAAGTCAGGAAGAAAAAGAAATTGCAAAGTCCTAAAAGGTGAGGAAGTAAATATTTGAAGGATGAGGAAATAATCAACCACAGTAAATCACTTAATAGTTGAAGCACATTGAGAACTAACAATTGGCCAAGATATTTACTAGTGTGTGGGTTATTTCTCACCTTGAAAGGAAAATATTTCAGGGAATGGTAGGGTAGTTTGAAGAGAGAGTGCATAAAGAAAAATTTGAGAGTGTGCAGAGACAGATTTTCAAGAAAGTTTGCTATGAAATAAGGGAGAGAAATGGTATGATAGCTGGAGAACTATCATTATCAACAGAGTTTTCTTGTTTGTTGCGTTTAAGTATGAAAAAAAAATCATCCTATTCTTTTATGTTGATGAAAATGATCCAGCAGAGCTGAACAAATTGATGAGGCAGAAAACAGAGGAGAGAACTCTGGGAGCAATTCTCCTGAGTACTACCGGAATATGTAATATGGCAATTGATATATTCTGAAATTTTTTTAACAGTAAAATATCAAAGAATAAGCATTCTTAGGTATGTATGCATACTTGCACAAATGTTATTTTGACTCTCAAATTTTTAGTTTTCTGACTTTAGTCAAATTATTTAAATTAGTCAATTATTATTTAAATAGTCAAATTATTTAAACTCTTCTTCAGCTATTTTCCCTTTTATTCCTTCCTAAGAAAGTGTTTCAAGAATCAAATAAGTTTATGTATTTTGTTAGTCCACTTTTCATTACTATGATCAAAGTACCTGACCAGAACAAAGTAGAGGAGGAAAAACTATTTGGGTCAATGGTTTCAGATGTTCAGTTCATAGTCAGCAGACTCAATTCCTCTCAGTCTCAGTGAGCATAACATTACGGGCACAGTAGAGGAGCACTGCCTTACCCATCGTTGCAGGAAGAGGCAGAGGGGGGAGGTGTGAGGGGTGGGGGTGGAATGATGAAAGGGCTACAGTAAAGAGAACCCTTCAAGGGTATGCCCTCAGTGACCCACCTCTTCTAATCATCAATTATCTTCCTAAAGTTACCACCCAGTTAATCCATTCGAGCAAGGATGGACTGATTAGGTTACAGCTCTCATAACCTAATCATTTCACCTCTGAATATTCTTGCATCAGCACAAGAGCTTTTGGAGTCACTTCATATCCAAACCATAACATATATGAGTAACACCTAACACACTGTATTGACACACATTGGGCACTCAGATGACAGCTACAGTATTACTATTGTGATTTTTGAATGAGAAAATAAAATACTCTTATCTTTAAAATATTTTTCTGATACAATCACTTAAAGCCTCAAAGGTAATGTCTTTCATTGTTTAGCAATTCCTTAAAATAAAACACTGCTAAAAAATTGCTGTTATTTCATTAAAAAAAATTAGAAAAATCACCTCAGCACCTCCACTTAAATAAATTTTCAAATAAATAACCATTTGAAATTTATATTTACTTTAAAAATTTTAACTGATACATGAAAGTATTATGAGATATTATCTGATGTTTGTATAATGTTCAAATCAGGGTAAAATTATCTCCTTAAGCATTTGTAATTTCCTTATGGTTGGTTATTTCGTATTTCCTGTCAGTGATAAAAAATGACTTCTGAAAGTTATTAACTTTCTTAATTTTAATTTAATTTCATATATCTCAATTTCATTTTGTTAATATCTTAATTATGAATTTATTTTGCCACCAGTGTTTTTATATAAATTAAGTCAGAGATCAGATAATTGTTTTTCAAGATCAATAACTGTACTATAGATCTTTCAGGTTAGCAGTCAACACAATTGTTAATATTTCAGGCAAATTGCTTCTATAATTGTTATCACTATTGCCAATTTAAATGTCCAAAGCACATTATTTTCTATTTTTCTCAGTGAACGTAGCTTTGCACTCACATTGTGTAGGTTTTACATTTAAAAATATGTGTCTGGATTTTTATATCATTATATACAGCTTAAAATGCTAAGACTTTGAATATCAAATCTCAACAAAAAAGATGACATCATACCTGACAACACACACACACACACACTCTCTCTCTCTCTCTCTCACACACACACACACACACACCAAAAGAAGCATGCTTTTTGCAGAGTTTCTAAACATAAATTTTTCTAAAGTTTTTGTTTCTCTCAATATTGGAAATATGAACATTACTGTTCTCACGATACTGCATAATTTACAGTTAAAATTATTTACTGGAAAAAGTTAAGATATTGATCCTCTCAGAGTGATGTTCAATTTCAGAGCTTCCATAATTATGTCTAAAACAAAACCAGCTGGCCAAGTTTAAAGCTTTAGTGAATGCAAGTCTAGGGCCTTCACTGGCCTCATTTGGGAAAAAGACTTGCCTGAAGAATGGTCTGTGAGAGATAAACAAAACATATTTGAAAGTGATCCAAAGTTAATGAACTCTCAAGCATCCACAAAAGGAATAAAATTCAAATGCACACATCAGTGATTTATATAGCTATAACTTAATTATTTGGGAGGAATTTCCATTTGTGTTATATGTTCTATTATCGATGTAACTCAATTGGATTGCCTTCTTATATTTGCATTTTAATGCACTAAGAGGATTTAATTTGAACTTTTCTCCCACAAGGCCATTCTAAATGGAATTTATTTCTAAGTTGCTATTTGAGCTATATTCCATTCATTATAATCAAACAAGTCAGAATAGGCTATGTTGTATACAATCACTCAAGTACAGAGTGCATGCTTAGTATGGAATCAGCCTCAACTTAATTTTTTAAATAATGTCAGTTCTAGAAGATGATACTAAATACAAAAGTTGTGTTTCTTAACAATGGGATTGTAAATATCAAAGATATCATGGTCCTTTTGAAAAACTGATTAGTGCAAAGCTTCAATTAGAAGAGATAAGTGTGATCTTTCTAAGATCAATTGCCCAGCATGGTAAACATAGCTAATAATTGAGTTCTATATATTGCAATATCATTAGAAAGGTAAATTTCTAATGTTTTCATTGTAAAAGTTTCAAATATTTAAGGCAATAGATATGTTAATTAATTTAATTCATCTTTCCAGTGTGTTCAGAAGTCATAATACCTAATTGTACCTCATAATTACACAGAGTTAATTTGTCACTATATAATAAAAATAAAATGAAAAGAACAAGTATAACTAATATAACCAGCAACAAGAAAAAAAATGAATGCATTATTACAGCAAAGAATCAATATGAAAAAGCAAAAAGGATTAAGTAAAATATGGTGTACACATGTTAGTTGAACCTACTTCATGCAATTGTTATTTAATTAATTTATCTTTTTCTTGTATTGGAGATTGAATCCAGGGCCTCTTGTTTGCTAGACTTAATTGTTATTTTCAAAATCTATATTTTATTGTGGAATTTCCTTATAAAAATTCTTATAAAAATGTATCCTTTAGAATTAAAAGCTATTTCTAAATGGTAAACATTCACACAAATTTTTCCTCAAAGCAATAAATTATAAAGTGAGAATCCTGGGGCTGGGATTGTAGGTCAGTGGTAGAGTGTTTGCCTAGCATGTGTGAGGCACTGGGTTCAATTCTCAATATCCCGTATAAATAAATAAATAAACATCCATTGACAACTAAAAAATATTAAAAAAGTGAGAATCCTCAATAATTTTTTAAAATGTTTCCATGTTATACAATGAAATCCTGAGTAAACATACATTCCATACCAGTACATTACATACACAAACACACAATATAAATCTATATAGACATACATATTTATTTGAAGGGTAATTATAAATAATGTGAAAGCTTATTTTTAACATAATAAAAAGGGAAATATTTTAATTACCAATTACTAAGAAATAACAATCAGATGAATATTTAAAAATAGGACAGAAGACTATTAGGTATTACTGGTAAGTAACAAAATTCTATCACAATAAAATTCCATTTTCAAAATATTTATAAAATGCAAGTTTACAGTTTCCTATTCAGTATGTATAGGTAGGACTGCCTATGTTACACAACAATTTCCAAATCTCAGGAACATTATTATTTTTTAATATTATGTTTCTTGCTGGTAGTAGATATGTTCTGAGGTTTGGTTGGAAAAAAAAATCTTTAAATGGAGCTATTAAAAAAATACTTGATAAAAAGTATCCAAACTCAACAGCCTCATCTCAACTTGGGCAGCAGAATACACCATAGTAAGGGAAGAAACAGAATAAAAATGAATCAGCTCTTAAATATTTTCAGATGAAGGTAGCCCTGTCTTTCTGTTCTCCTTCTCCTGCTCAAAGTTACATGACCACATCTAACTTCAACAGAACCTGACAGAATCAAAATGATCAATGATTAATGATCATTAATATCTACCTCACTTCAAAACTTATAATATTATATAGCTTGGAATATACTAATGTATATAATTCTCTAAGGCCAGTGTTGAGATAAGGTTGAATTTCCTGATCTTTTTAACCAAATGATTTATTTAAGTGGAAATATTTATTGAAAAATGTCTGACCATACCTTAAAATGGAGGTGTATTCAATATTATTACATAGAGACAAATAAATAAACTAAACTATTTCACAGTTTCACTATAGTAACTAAGATTTTGATATCCAATTTGGACACATAAAAGTATTTTATAATGTACCTCAGAATAAGACATGAATTTTCTAGAAGTCCATGTGATTTATGAGTATACTTTTGTCTTCTGAGTCAGGTTATTAACCGCATTTCAAAAAGGAATGTTTAAACTGCTTTACAAATGAATATAGTTTATATAATGTGAAATAAATTTTAAGTTCTATAATGATAACAATGAGGTAAACTCGTGAAAGAAGTACCACATTTTGTAGGTAGTTTCAAAAGAGTATACATAAAGCAAGCAAGCAGACAAACAATGATGAAGCACTGGGTTCGATTCTAAGGAGGTTACTCTGCCTAAGATTATTTGAGAAAAAATACAGGGAATTCAGAACCAGAAACTTTTGATTCTTATCATTCACCATGTGTTCATTGCACTGTGGCTTGAAAATAGATTTCTAATATTCAAAATTTATCATGAAAATACCCCCTCTAAAATGGAATGACTGAATATATCTGTTCAGGATTGTCTATAAATCTGAAAGTGTGTAATAATTAAAATGAGACCCACGTTTAGTTGACTTTAATTCCAAGTTAAAGTAAATAGTTTCATCTTAGTTATCTTATTACTGAATTATATAATAACAGGTTTCTTCATAATTATAAGTCAACGTACATTCAATTGGCTTGTATGTTTGTATTTATTTATATTGCCCATTTAGTTAATTTTTATGTAAATATTACATATATATAATATATAAAGATGGTTTTGATAATATTTTCATTCTTGGTAAAAATGTTACTTTATTATTTGGCTTATAGTAATAGCAATAAGTAAATATTTGCTAAAAGTATTGAATCAGTTTAAATATTATGCTCAGTTTGACATTTGTTATTAAGATAAAACATTTGGAGCATGTCACAAAGAGTAGTTCTGATATTATACCACTTGGTGACAAACTCAAACGGTACAAAACAGTAGGGTGACTATAGTTCATTACAATATATTATACATTTTATAAAGAACCAGAAGGGACGTATTTAAAGATTACTAACAGGAGGAAATAATAAATGTTTAAGAATAAAAAATTTGAATTATACTTATTTGATTAGTATGTATTGCATACATGTATCAAATTATCATACTATATTCAATGAATGTGTATAATTATTATGTATCAATTGTTTTAAAAATTACTGGAAAGGGTATTTTTAAAAGACTTGAGGGCTGGGATTGCAGTTCAATGGTAGAGCGCTTGCCTTGCATGCAGGAGGAACTGGGTTCAATCCTCAGCACCACATAAAAATAAATAAATAAATAAATAATATTTGTGTCCATCTACAACTAAAAAAAATTTTTAAAAAGACTTTAATGAAAAGCAAAGATATTTAATTAAATTAATAAAATTAATTTTAGTTTCCCTCTAGGGAAAATTTTACATCATGGTGCTTTAGGTTTTTGCTAACAATTTAGAACCTTGTAATTACAGAATATAGGATCATCAGGATCATATCAGAATAATATAATTTGCTTCAAATCAGACACATAAGAAATAAAATTCCTTCAAGATACACTTACTTGTAATTTTGAAAAGCCCAAGTACTTTCTAGAAAAATTTACTAGACCTAATGTATTTTTAATGAAGACTTTAGATGTTAAAAAAATCAGCTTGCATGGTCTATATGCCACTAAAGTTGCAGGGTTCTTGATATGTAAACACAAAGCGAGGTTGGAGCCTTCAGATTCCAAGAGACTCCTTTGTTTTTTTGTCTTTGATATTGTTTCCTTTAACCTTCTGGAAGCCTGTGCTCAACTATGCTTCTACCTTAAAAGTTCTTCTAAAGTTTTAATAAAACATCACATGATGTCAAGAAATGTACCTAAGGTACAATAGTTGCTCAATAAAATTGTTGTTATTTCATAGAATCCATTTCCATGGAGTCTATACAATTGGATTGTTTCCCTTGAATTAACAGTCAAAAGTCATATAATGAAATGTTACAACAGAAAAATTACTTCTATGAAAAATGTTTAAACATCATATCTCCTAACTAGAAATATAAATAAAATGTAGAAAATGCATTTGCACTGTAAAATCAATAATATCGTAACATACAACAATATGGTCAAATATGTCAACAATTCCTAGCTGGAATGTGCTGATGTAATAATTATAGAAAATAACAAAACAATTGTTATTTATATCTTTTAAAAGTGGTCATGTGATTTTTATCAAGTAATTCAACTTCTGGGGAAATGTTATAACAAAAATATAAGTATAAATGAATTTCAAAGATACATCGTAAAAAATTATAGATCTCAAAACATTCAAATAAAAACCTCATGTCAAGTGATAGCAATAAATATAAAATTTTGCTAAAGTTTGTAATATAAGCTCAATAAACATGTCTTATTAAATTTAAGTATCATATAGAAAGTCAATTAATTAAAAAAATTATTACACAAAAAGTCTATTAATACTAAATCGAGTGAATTGTACTATCACAATGAAACTATGTTAAAACATTAGAAATAAAATTTTTCCTTTTCTTCAAGAATGCTATTAAATAGCTCATTCTACAAACTATTCATTATCAATTGAACTTATAGCATAATTTCATACTTTTTAATAAATACAAATAAATAAAAGTTTTAGTTGAAATTATATTCTAAATTAGCAGGTTTTACATTTTGAGAAAAATTGTAAAAATCATGTTGCAGAGTCTCAATCAAAAACAATCTGAGACAGCTGCTATATTCAAATTTATAATCTATCTAAAGTTGAGATATAGCTGTTGATAAAATGTTGCTAACTGAAAACATCAGATCTATTTAACAGTTTCTGAAGATTGATGTACTTAACATTATGCCACTTTAAAAAATTTAGAATGTACTGGTATCAAACAAAATCAATGTTTAAGTCCAGTGCAGTTAAGCTAAACAGCAAAATTTTAGGATATGGCCTGTCATAATTGTAACAGATTTAAGTCTCTTGAAGTTTTAAAGATGTCTCCTGTATTTTAGGAGACGACTTCTCCTTCTTTTCACATTCTATTTTCTGTATCAAGAACCCACTACTAAAATCTAAAAACTGAGAGTGTAAAAGCCTCAATATTACAGTTTTTACAGTGTTTAAAATCTTTATAAATCAAATCCATTTGCAGTTAATCAATAACAAGTAGGACACAGGCATTTAAAGAAAGATGGTGTAGCTTCTGCAAATATATACACAATTGTGAATTTCACAACTCCAAAGGGTTATTTTGCATGTTAAATACACTTTTTCACTGTATCTGAAGACAATGGCATTCAAAAACCAGTTTCAAAATATCTTTTATGCCTTCTTGAGCTCCCTCTACTGATATTTAGGCAGTTGTTACTGAGATGTTTAGCAAAACACATATAATTAACAAGATGTCCAGTAGAGTGCTAGTATTTAGAGCAGTTTTCACAGCTGGGCACACAGTCCTCTTCTCGATATTATCAGTTAAGTCTTACTATTGTGCACAGACAGGAAAACACACTCAGTAAAATTTTTCAACTCCTTTGGGCCTCAGGAACCATAAAGAAATAGGGCACTTGCCAAAAGCAAATAAATAGCTGCAAAGATTATTTATTTGAAATTGTTACCATGAACTGAAAAGATATAGACTTCAAATACAAAATATTTTGTAGAAATTCTTCCCTTTGTTTTTTCCTCTTTTAATTTTTAGCTCAATTAATTATAACACTATAAGAAATATCACCAAAAGAAACAATTTATGAAAAGCTTTGGCACAATTTGTGTAAATTCTTTGAAGTCTTATTTTTTTGTAAATGCACTAACTTTTGATACTTTGCCAAAGGATTGAGATATTATGTATTTAATTGTTACTTTTATTTTGTAAAATTGTAGATGCATTTTATTGCCATTATTTTCTTTTGCTTTTGCCTTACATGGTCCCATGGTGTAATACTTCTTGGAAAAAGAACACAATTGCATAATAACTGATAAACACTGGAGTTTCTCAAGCATGTGCACAAACCCAAAAAAGCATTCTAAGCATTTCTCTTTCCCTAATAATGACATATTGTCTGGATAGTGGATCATTTGAAATAAATACCAGCTCACTTCCTTGGAGGAATATAGATTTTAGAGCACTTAAACTTTCTATGAAAAAAATGTAAAGTTCTGAATAAACTGCACCATGCACAAACAGTACAAACTTATTAAGCCCTAGATTTAGTTGCAAAATGCTCTGCATAGTGTGTTTAAAAGTAAAAAGAAAATGACCCCATGAACCTATTTTAAATATACTGTAGTGCCAAAGATGGAAGCTAAATTTCATTGATGAAATTACAAATTTCAGGAAAAAATAATTTTTTCACGATATAAGCCTTGTGGGGTTTGCCAACAAATTGAAACTTAAGAATGAGTGCTATTTTACAAATAAAACTCATTCTGGAAGACTTTAAGGTATCAGATCAAATTCAGATAGGATAATCATAATATTTTTTCCATGAGTGAATATTTAGTATTCAACATTTTCCTAACTTAAACTTACTGATTGCTTAATGAATGAAAAGTTCTTTTCTGAAATCCCTGGGGTGTACTAATATCATTTTTTCTCAGTGTTATAATTATGAACCAAAGTATTGATAGAATAACATTTATCATGATAACATGATAAATGTTACATTTATCAAATGATAAAAACATTTATCATTTAACATGATAGAATAAAGTATTGATAGAATAAGTATTTTTAGAATAACATTTTAGAATAACATTAAGTAAAGAATGGAATTCAGTGGTAGAGTGCATGCTTAGCATGCTGGAGGCCCTGAGTTTGATCCTCAGCAACACAAAATCGAAGCAAACCAAACCAAACAAAAAGCCCATAAGTAATTTTAACTTAGAATAGCATAAAATCATATCTAAGATAATCACTACCTTAGGTAGCACTCTTATCTCTCAGTAGTCTTTACCTATTTTATTTTTCATATTAAAAATTACAGTGTAAACCTGGCACAGTGGTGCACACCTGTAATCCCAGCGGCTCAGGAGGCTAAGGCAGGAGGATCACGGAATTCAAAGCCAGCCTCAACAATGGTGAGGCGCTAAGCAAACTCAGTGAGACCCTGTCTCTAAATAAAATACTTCTAAAACATGGCTTGGGATGTGGCTCAGTGGTTGAGTGCCTCTGAGTTCAATCCCCGGTCCTTCCCTCGTACACCCAAAAAGAATTAAGTTTCAGCTGGGTGAGGTGGCACAGGCTTTTAATCCCAGCAGCTCAGCAGGCTGAGGCAAAAGGATTCCAAATTCATGCCAGCCTCAGCAATTTAGCAAAGCTTTAAGCAACTTAGGGAGATTCTGTCTCAAAATAAAAAATTAAAAAAATGTGGATCAGGGGCTAAGTACCCTTGGATTAAACTCCCAGTAGAAAAAAAAAAAAATTAACAGTGTCAGGCATTATACTTGGTCTTTTATGTTTGCTTAATGGGTGTCTTTCCACAGAGAGAGTAGACCATTTTTTTGTCTCTCTTGTGTGTTCACGTACATGTTTATTAAATTTATTTTTCTTACAATCTTACAATTAATATGATGTTAATTATTTTAAGTAAATTATTATTTATATGAAAATTAGAAACTGCATTTGTGAACTAATCTCTTGAGCTTGTGTCAAAACTAAATTACCTAATTATATATAAACTATAAAAGATCCGAGTAGAGCAACATTTTTCTGTCTACTCAATGTTCATAAAAGTATTTGTTCAATTATTTACCAATTTTTAGACAAAATAAACAAGGAAAGTTATTATTATCATATATATTACATTTTTTGAAGATGATATTCTTTTGAAATGTAAAGTTTTTCTTTCAAAGTAAATATAAAATAAATTTCTTGTATTTTCTCTAAATAGCAAAAGTAAAATACCATTTCATCTTGTGTTTAATGTTCTGTATCATCTCTAAAGCATGTTATTAATATAAATTCCTAATGTACATGAGAGGATTCTGTATTTCATGAAATAAGGTAATAATGAAACACTTTTTGTGTGGTTTTGAGTTAGATAACAAAGTCAAGAATAAGAAAATGGTACAGTACCAAAGTCTAAAATCTGAAAATAATAACAAATTCAAACAGCATGAATCTATTATAGTCATCTATGTACAAGGCACTGTAGAAATGCAGTATGATCTTACATGTACAATATACTACATTGTAAAAACACAAAAAGAATAAACTAAAATGGACATTAAATTATATATATTTATATACATATGTATATGCAATAATTTTAATTTGCACATTTTTTTACACGTGAAAAGAGCACCTACACTTTTTCCTATAAAGGGATCAACTAGGAGGAATAGTGTTAGATGTATTTTAAAATACAAAAGCAAATCCAGATTCTCCTTTGTATAGTTCATGTCATAAATTATAGGCCGAGAGAGGAGTTCACAGTATCATAGCAATGAAAAAAGACTACAGTTCAAGTAGAATTCTCACCAGATACTGTAGGTAGAATTCTATCAGGAATCCTGATGATCCACACTCTTTTGGTTATCTCATCCAGCAAGTATGGAGAAACTATAACTTGATAAATCTAAGAGAAATGAATTTTAAAGATGTGAAGTCTCAAATGAGTGGTCTGTGTGTATTAGAAGGAAGATTATGCTAGTTGATCTTGCCCTTTGAAAGTGGTTCTAGAGATCAGGAACTGAAGATAGGGAGATTTTCTGCTAGCCTGGAAGAAATAAGCCTCCATGAGTTTCTTGGATCTAAGAAATAAATCTTGCTAACAACAGGTGATCTTGGAGGAGAAACTTGGGCTCCATACAAGAACCTACTATGGCTGAAACTTAGATTGTAAGATGCTGAGCTGAGAACCCATCTTACAGGTACCCTAACTCATGACTCATAGGAACCATGAGATAGAACACGTTTAAGCCATTAAGCTTGCAGTAATTTTTATTTTAACAAAGGAAAACAAATACATATGTTTGTTCAAAAATGAATGTCTTGGTGATATTCAGTGTGACACTGACATGACTTTTACTTCCATAACAACTGCAGAGATTCTGAAAAGCACATATAAGCACAATCTGCTCTTATAACTGTAAGAACATTTGACTGGATATAAAGAAGTGTGTTCTAAGTGAGAATTGTTAAAACTACAAACAGTTTAGACAGGAAATTGAATATATATGATGGTAGAAAATTCTGTTATAGTTTTGACTTATCTTTCTTTTATATAGGTTTCTTGAACATGAGAGTCAATTAAGAATCAAAGTGACCACTCCCACCATATAAAGACAATCAGAAAGAAATTAAAAGCAGGTAGAGAATTTTGACTTGATGTAATAAAATTTACAGATACAATGATGATCTTGAAACACAGAAGCATTCGAAAGCTTACTTTAATCAGGAGAAATATAGAAGAGGTATGAAATCTCTATTAACACAGAGTAATAATTATAATCCGATCATGCATCTGATTTCATGCAGCAGATGACAAAATTAGATTGGAGTCCAAGCTCTGTAGATTACAACTCTTCAAGCCTTGGTTTCTTAATATCCACATTTAGGAAATTGTGCATATAAAATAAAATCATGCTTGTAGATAATTGACACCGTACATGGTATATTTAGAATAATCAAAAATTTTAGCTGTTAGTATTACTATTAATTAGTTTTCCAGCAGCAATAGACAAGAATAAGAGAGGTCAATGTAGAATATCAAAATGATTTCGTTCGAGTTTGGACAGTCTTGGCCAAGGTAAAAGTGATAAGATGAAAGAACACAGAATAGGAAACTGTATAAAACTATACAACAAAGGGATAGATGTCAAAACTTAGAGACTTACTTCATGTAGTATAGAAAAAAATGATCTAGGTTTAAGATATCTATGAATTTTCATACTCAGGTAAATGGAAAAAGAATGTGTTATACATTGCTGATGGTGCTTCAAATTGGTGCAGCCAATCTGGAAAGCAGTATGGAGATTTCTTAGAAAACTTGGAATGGAACCACCATTTGACCCAGTTATCCCACTCCTTGGCCTATACCAAAAGGAATTAAAAATAGCATTCTACAGCGATGCAACCACAAAAATGTTTATAGCATCACAATTCACAATAGCCAAACTGTGGAACCAATCTAGGTGCCCTTCAATAGATTAATGGATAAAGAAACTGTGGTATATATACACAATGGAATATTACTCAGCAATAAAAGAGAATAAAATCATGGCATTTGCAGGTAAATGGATGGCATTAGAGACTATTGTGCTAAACATAGTAAGCCAATCCCAAAAAACCAAAGGCTAAATGTTTTCTCTGATAAGCGGATGCTAATCCATAAGGGGGAATCATGTGATGAATAGAGGAACTTTGAACTGAACAATGGGGAGCAGGGGAGGGTAGGGGAGAGAACATGGCGATAGGAAAGATGGTGAAATTAGATGGTCATCATTACCCTAGGTACATGTATAATAGCACAAATGGTGTGACCCTACATTGTGTACAACCAGATATGTGAAAAATTGTGCTCCATTTGTATACAATGAATTGAAGAGCATTCTGCTGTCATGTATAACTGATTAGAAGAAATATATTTTTAAAAAATGTGTCTTTGACAGAAAAATTAGGAGAGGGATAATGTTAGAGATGAGATGATGAAACTTATCATCATAAAATCGGAATTATATTAATGGAGTTCCAGTGTGGTTCAGAGACATAGATTTGGAAAGTGTGAAATTATCATAATTATGTCTGAAAGGACTTCTTGCAGGGCTCTACAGAGAATGAGGAAAATGAATACAGAAGACAGAATGGTGCAAACATTTCAGAAGTATCAACTTTTATATCAAACTCCACTTTAAAAGTGATACTGTGGGTATTGTTATCCAGGTAATATATTGAATAAAATCCCTGTCATCTTTCCACTTTATCTCCAGAAAACCAGACTTTTCTATCTCCTTTAGGACCCATTTTGCAAAACAACAAAAACTTGTATAATTGGGATTCACTTGGGAATCTGATGCAACTCTGTAGTTCCCTTGGGAGCTATGTTATAATTACCTCCAACTATGGTCACCTCTTCTCAGTCAGCCTAAATGCTAGATGAAAATAAAGACCAGCAACCAGTGGTCAATATTTCCTTTTACCTCAAAGAGAACTAGAAACAGTAGAACAAACTACTTTATGTTTCTTAAAGAGTCAAGCATCCACCTTAGACCACTTCTTTTGGTATTGTGCTTCAAGGGTAGTGATTTTATTTTGCTTCTTTCATTTAATCTCACAGTCTATTCAATACTTTAGCAGCTATCTGATCTGAAGTTTTCAATTTGAGTAGCAGTTTATAACACAAGTGCTGATTTCTTGAAGTGGGCTAAAGTTAACCATGTATTTGTACTTGAAAGTGGTGTTCAGTTAGGGGAAAAATAAAACTTGAACTAAGTACTAACCTCTGTATTCTATGGTTGCTTGTTCTGTTTGAGGTACAAAGAAAAACCCTGGCTGCTACTAATATTTTGAATGGCCTATGAGATTCAACAATGTAGTATCCTTGTAACAGTACATATAGAAGAAAATCCTTAGACCTTTGACATCATATATTTGAAAGCGTGCATACTAAACAATACATGCAACAAATAACTTCAATATAACAATGATTGAGGAAAAGTCTTGAAGAAATAATAGGAAACATTCATAAAGAGAGAAACATAAAGGGACAAATAAATTTTTAATAAGAGACACCCAGTGAAATATCTGACCTAAACAGAGGAACAAGATATGTACAGACTGATGAGCTTGTTTTGATTTTTTGGTCCACCTAAGCCTATTTGTGTGAACAAAAATGAAGAGAAAGAAATGCTTGATATGAGCTCTACTTTCTTAAATCTACAATGAATACCAACTTTACACAGTTCTATAATGTTAAATGACTTAATGTGAATAAAGTGGTCTAACGTGAATAAAATATATTATGTATACCTATTAATACTTTGAATGTTTTCTATGTCTTCTTTCTCCTCACAAATGAGCAAGCAAATCTGGGATAAAAGATCAAAAATTCAAATAGGAATAAGTATTCTGGTATGATGCAGTATATGCTTCACTGGTAGCATCCCAATGACACTTGTCTTCAGAAATTTGAAAGGCCCTCCTCCTTATTCTTGAACAAGGCAGCTCACTCTGACTACATCAGGATTATGTCAATTTCTGAGGATTTGAGAAAAATAGGCATATATCCCAGAGGACACATAGGTACTTGTCTCTTTAAGTATGTAAGGACCTTGAGGAACTTAGAAGGCTTAAGGAACTTAGAAAAAATGAGATCTTAATTGTCATTAAAACACTATCTTAGAAAAAACAATATCTTAATTGTCATTAAAACACTATCTAGAGCAAGCCTGTAATCCCTGTAATCCCAGCAGCAATTTAGCAAGACCATATCTCTAAATTTTATATATATATAAAATTTATATTATATTTTATATTTATATAAAATTTATAACATATATAATATATAAAATATAATATATAGTATATAAATTTTATATAAATTTTATATATATATAGAGAGAGAGAGAGACAAAGGGAGGAAGGGTGGGGTGGGGGTTAGGGTTGTGGCTGAGTGGTTAAGTTTTGAAGAAGTGGCCCAATTATGAAAGGTAAAATATTTCCTTCCATTTCATCATTTTCTTTGGGGACCATCATTAGGTGTATATACCTTAATTGGTAACTTGTTGCTACTTTACAAAGGAAATATATTGCTAAAGTTGTTTTTTCTAAACTGTCAATTATGATTAACAGATTTAAATAAAACTGAATAAAAAAGTATTTCCAAATTTTTTGCATTGTGATTTAGAAAGGCTAACAGTGCTATGAACCTGCTATGGGTGAGAATAATATTCTGTGTATTGACATGCAAATGAACTCACTAAGTAACCACTTTGCTTTAGAGATTTACATAATTTGATATGAAAAGCCACATTAAAGTAACATTAATTACTTGGTTTTAAAGCGAGAAAGTTCAATGTTAAGTTGCTTTTCTTTCTATGTTTTACAACATCTATGTATCAAAACACTGATATAGAAGGAATATCTATGTGTATTTTATGTGTAGGAATATCTAGGCTCTGTTCCTGAGAAATGTATGGCTTATTACCAGAAGATATGTAGGACACCCCTTCTCTTTTACAGGTCTGTCTTTATAGGCAAATTTTTTAAAATCCTTTAATCAGAACTCATGTTTTCTTCAGCATTTACATGGTACTGTAAACTCTTTATTATGCACACATAATACTTTATTTTCTTTTTCCTAACAAATTTTCACTTCCACAGTCCCTTTCCTTGCCACTGAGTATGAGAGCTTCTCAATGGCATTTTTATGCAAAAAACAAACTGATATCTGATCAAGTATAAAAATCTGAATTTTAAAACATAATAATTAGAATACACTTTTTCTGCTAAAATTTATTCTTTATTATAGCTTGTTATGTAAATTATATAGCATTTCTTGAACTTGCATGTTCTAGATCATTCCCAATGCTGTAAAATCTACCAAAAATGTACATACACATAGACACATACACAAAGTTTCTCATTAAGCATTTATAATATCTAATTCTTCCTCTTTCAGAAAATCCATATGGATCCTCAATGGATCACTGAATTTACTAAAACACTATGTATCCATTATAATAATATAAATTTTTCAATACTGAGGAGGGTTTAAAACACAAAAAGGGACCAATCGCTTGGTTGTGTGGTTATCAATTTAATTGGAAAACTATGGTATTTCCACAAGGGGTTCTACAGCTCACTTTAAGTAGACTAAACCCAAAGGGCATTGGAAGCTTTGAAGCAGAAGGTGATTAAGTCTGTTTGGTAAAGGATAATTGGTCACCTGGCTGTTAAAATGATGCTAACAACAGGAAATGTTTTCCTATCCTATTAGTTCAATTGTCTTTTGAGCTTTATAATATATTGAATAACAAAAAGTACTAGATTTAGTACAGTAATGGGGGAAAAAATGAAAGACTGATAGTACATATCATTTAAGGACTTTGGGTCTCTTTGATAAATGAAACTTAAACATAATGGGCCATTATTCAAAGAAAATTTTCAATAAACTTTCAGTCACTAATCTCATATATATCACTTTAAAAATATTTCAAAAGTTTTTAGAGTATTTTTGATTTATTATTACTTGTTGTATTTTTCTATTGCCCATGTTAATAAGTAGAAAAAAGATAAAACAATACATAGCTATGATAACAGAAAACTCAAATTGATTTATCATTATCTTAAATTCACAAAACATATATAAGAATTCATCTTATATGTAAGGAAAAAAAAAGCTAGCATTTTATTTTTGATTTAAAACTTTTGGTTTGGTGTGCTTTAAGAAACTGAGAAACAACTACAAAAAAACAACTTGAGCATGTCTTGTGACATACAATTAAACTATTTTAATAATTTTCTATCGACACTGTCGAAGTTCATTATTTTGAAGTAAACAGTGCTACATTTATAGAGTCACTGGAATAAAATAATGTTTCAACAAGCTGTCCAATGTTGTCTTAGTGAATATTCATATTTATTTTACATTCAGAAGTTATGTATTCAAAACATGGTCATTTTGTGAAATAATTAAGGAATTACTACGCTTGACTATCTTCAATAAATGTCTTCAAAATTGGTAATTTTAATAGTTTATAGTGGGAACTTTATTCTTGATCTAAATAGTGTTCTTACATACTGAATTTGGTTTACTATGGGAACATAATTTTATCTACTTCAAAACTAAGATACAAAAGCTAAATGTGTAGGAAAATTTTTAAAATGTGTTTAATGTTATAATTCTGTAATGTCATTGAATCAACCTATAGCATTATTTTAAAAAATAACATTTTATTTTTAATGTTAATGCTTCAATTAAAACATTACAATGTTTTAATGTTTTATTGTAGCAGCACTAAATTTCATCTGAAAAAAATCCCAGATACTGATAGTTCAAGGTAACACTTTACGCATATATCTTGAAAAAGTTTGTATAAATAGAAGTCAATGTATATTTAAAATAATATAACGTATATATATGTTGTTGCTTTACAAGGAATTTATAAAATTAAGGTATACATTAATATTGCAAAATAAATAAAATTTAAATTAAAAAACCAATAGTTCCGTCCAAAATCCTACACTCTGAATATTTATTCCACTATAATGGTTTTGTTAAAAAAAGTTAAAAAATGAATAGTAGAACAGAATGATTCTATATATACTTAAAGCAATTGTTTGATATAAACTCTGTGGCTGAGTGCTTTATAAGCCTCCCCTCTTTTATTTATTTTTTGGTTTCTCTCTTGAAGAGCATTTAATAATTTTTATTAATTCTTAAACAGATCACATGACCAACATAAATCCTACAAAAATTATTTATTTAGGGTAAAATATGGGAACAACTTAGGATATTACCCTTGACCACTAGTGTTTACAACAGTATCCATTTCTTTTAGCAATCTCTGTCCTGTAGGACTGTGTTATAAGTGAAATAAAAATATCTACCTATAGAGATTATTATTTAAAATCAACAACATTAAAACTAGAGTCCATTCTAGTAACTCTATGTAACTATAATAATTTTTATGATATTTAAAATATAGAAATGTTTGAACTTACTGTATTCTCTAGTTGCTGAAAAACATAGTTTAAAGACACTTAAACATGAAACAAGTTGATATTTTACACATTCCTATTAATAGGACATCTAGTTGCAACCTGAACTCTATCCATGGAATGTAAAGTCACACAATCTCCATGTTTTTCCAGCCATCACTTAATCTTAATCTAATGCCATGGAATGACCTAAATGAAAGATCAGAATTCTGTTTCTTATGCCTGTTAAATCAAGTCATGAATAATAATAACAAATACAGGGAGCATCAGATAACTACTATCATTTAATAATTGCTTACTATGAGAATACTGTTCAATGGTTATCTACACTGAATTCTTTCTCCATACACATTCAGAACATACTGTGAACTGACAAAAGCAACATAGCTTCAAAAGAAAATCTCTTAAGTAGAGAAAAGCAGTCTGTTAAGCATCCAAGAGGTTAAACATTGCTGAAATAGCGAGACATTTTCTCAGCCCACGCTTCTCTGTTCCATTCAATTACCAACAGCAGTAGCGACTATAATACAAGCTAATACTGTATTATTAATTCAGAGCTTCCCATTTACATCCACCTCTAACCTGAGGGGGTGGGGAGAGGATGACATTTACTAGTCAATAGCAGTACAAACAGCCCCCAACTTGGAAATACACATGACCTTGGGGTGTTGAATTCTCACAGACTGAGTTTCACAAGTTTTATTTGGATCTACTGCATAACAAACAACACATCTAAAGGAACCCAGCATTAGTATAAATGTTCCTATCTCTACCTCCTCCCCTCCAAGAAAAATCTTGAGAGAGCTCTGTACTTTGCAGTCCCAGCTTTAGATATGGGAAGTAATATTTATTAACCAGATATCAATGTTTTCAAATTGAAAAACTTGTTAGTGGATTTAATGTCATTTGCTAACATTTGGGGGGACTTGCATGGAATGTTTTCTGTCCCTTGAGCCACAAGGAGTGTTGCTCTAAAATATTTGTATTAATAAAGAAAGATGTAACATGATGATATTAACTTCACAAAAAGCAAAGCTCTCAACTTCTCTAGAATTCGGTACATAATCATCAAGCTCTTGTAATAATAATGAAAATAATATTATTAAAATATATTTTGCAATCATTTCCAAAGTCCTAATGTAAATGATAAAAATAACATAACATTTTTAAGTTGGTACGGCAATCTGCATTTCTAACCCACTTGTAAACATTTATAGTAATATTCTTTTCTTACCTTATTTTAAGTAATAAAAAAGTCCCCCAGTAAGATTCCTAAAGGATGTGGATATGTGAATCACAGTTTAAAAAAAAAAAAAAAGACTAAGAAGGTCGTCTTAGCTTGGAAAAAAATCAAAATAGTTTGGTCTAAAACTATAGAAATCTCCAAAGTCACGCCTGAATGGGCGCCCAGGTTGCAAAACGGAGGACTCTTTCCCACGTCCGATACACTCCTTTGTCAAGTTGATATGGGTCCTGCTGGTGAAGCAGGTCCCACAGGGCACAGAGGGTGCAAGTGGGCGTTGCCTCCAGGTGCTGGAGCAACCGGTCCACTCGCGTCGCGTCCCAGGTTCAGCACTGACAGCACAGTGGACAGCACCAGCTCCGCTCACCTCCAGTTTGTCTCAGTCACTGAACCAGGCTGATTCTCGCGCCTCCTCCTAGGCAAAAGCTGCTGCCACTCAACTCGAGGGTACCCCGCCCCCACCTTCTGACGTAACTGTTTTGCATATCAACTCGCTGAGAGGTGAGGGGCCGCCCCTTTGACTGGGCTTCTGCTGGGGTCAGCTGCGGCGATTAAGGCCACAAAATCCAAGCTTAAAATCAGCCTGGGCGTCATTGGACTTCAGGATTCATTCACAAACAGTCCAGCAGAAACTAAATGCTTTCCGCCTTGCTTGAGTCTTTGCCTTCGCTGGGACCGCCGTTTCTGTACACTCCAAAGATCACTGCTGGCACAGCTCTAGCCGGAAGACTGGGCGGAGAGGGGGCAGTGGAGCACTGAGAGAAGGGGAGGGTGGAGAAGGAGGGGGAAAGGCGGGTGGGAGGGGACAGAAAATTGGAATGAATTCTTTCATCTGTTCCTCTCAAAATCCCTGATCCTTTTTGATCTTCTGGTCAAACTTTGTTTTTTCTTCCTACCATGGTTTACTGGAAAGGATCTTTATTGGGGTTTCTGCTCTCTTCTTGGTTCACGGAGATGCTGGAGGGAGCTGCTGCAGAAACTTGTGAGGAGAAAAACGTCTCCGAACACAGGGAGAAGATGTGAATGCTTGCAATGCTTATCTATCGTTCGAAAAGAATTTGAAAAAGAAATTAACATGAACGTTACCTAGTAGATATTAGACTTCATATACGTTCCTATAAAACCTGCAGAAGCTTCCTTATTTATTTTCATGATTCGTATATATTGCCAAGCAGTATAGAGTTGGCGATTCCAGGTTTTAAAAAAATCATTTTAATAACAAGAAAAAAAAAAGTTTTCAGCTTCAACTTCCACTGCCAAAATTCTGAAGGTTATACAATATTTATTATGTCTAATATATCAATTGTTCTGTGAAAAATGGGATATGCTGGAAGCATTTCATAGCCTTTAGCAATTCTCTCAGTATTTGTGATGTTTCTTGTTCCAGTGAACCTCTAAGGACTTTGACAGCAAGAAAAAGGGGGCCTGCCATGCCAGATTCCACAGACTGCTTAAACTTGTAAACAAACACTTTTAGTGAACTAAAGCAATCAATCATCCAGAAGGGTCATTATTCACATACCATCCACACAACTCAACTACAACTAACATGACTTACTTGTACAAAGCAATGGGCAAATAAATAAGTCTAATTTGTCTTAAATTAGATAATGCATTTTCATAATAAAGTCATTTATAAAAAACAGAATTTAACACATTGTTTTCCATCAGAAGGCACACATACTGATATGTGTCATGATATTTCACAAGTAATACAATGTCACACTGTACCTGCTCTGCTCATTAGTATTTTCAGGGACTTTAATCAACTTACCTTATAGACATATAACACTAAATTCTTATTTTATCATTATTAAACGAGAAAAAAATGTGGAACTTTCAATTCTAAAGGAACTTTCATTGTTTTTTGCTTTGCACACACATAACCCATTCTTTGCAATTTTATTCCAGAACTTGCCAGCTTCTTTCTCAAATATAAATTGCTAGGATTGTCACTCCAAAATTTTAGATCACAATTCTTACATTATGGATAATCTGCAATGCTTTAGTTTCCTCTGTCAGCTACTGATTCTATATTAATATATACATGACAAGTGCCATGCATTTTTACCCAGCTCATTGCACACGCATGTCACAAGTACTGAATGATTCAGTTCACAAAGTAATTTTAAGAATGGTTTCAGAGACAATAGTACTGCATGAAAGATGATATATGGGGGCAGGTGGGCATTGTATAATTATAATTATAATGGAGCCAACAGTAGCCTGTATGTAGGTGGGCTATGGTACACATGCTACATTTCTTTTGGAAAGAACACGTGTACTTTGATTGGCTTCATTTTCATTATGCCTAAATGTCAGAGAAGACTTGAAAGCTTACTGTAGATATAGAGAGAGTACATTATACATTCCTTAAAAAGTTCTACCAAAATCTCTGTCATTTGTTTAGTGGACACTATCTTTCCATTTACTCCAGTAATCATTCTGTTTGGGGCAATGGATTCAATGAAAGCAGTCATACTATTATTCAAAACTCTGGAGGGATGAAACTGGAACACAAAACTACCTTTCAAATATGAAAGGGAATGGAGATCCTTTTCTGATTGTCTTTAAAAAGAACAAAAGAAAGAAGGGGAAAGAAATAAAAATTTAAAGAAATAAAACTATTTGGGGAAGCACGCACAATCACGCATAAATGCAGATAAATCATTGAGAGCTTACATTGTACCCTCTTGTAGGGGAATCTGGGTTTTGTTCTGTCTTAAATAGCACTGTGACTAAGGGCAAGTTTTCTTGTTTGGTTTTGTTTTGTTTTTTTACCTCTTTCACCACATTCATCATTTGTAGAATATGTGGATGATACCATATTTTCTACTGTTCTCTACATATCTGTTATTCTGTTAACTCATATTAAATTTTTAAAAACTTCTGAAACTTCTATATTACAATTGAGAATTCTATTAAAATCTAAAATCTTAAGAACTTTCCTCTTCAGTAAAATAAATTGGCATCTGGTTATTGGTTACTCTATGAAAAATTTATCTTAAGGTAATTAGATTGGAAGCAGAGAGGAATGACTAGGATCAAATAGGAGGCTAAGAGAGGTACAAAGTAAATTTCACTTACAAAGTCTGAAATTAAAAGATGGTGGAATGGTCTTCTTTAAGTCGTCATTTATTATATAAGCAATACTATAATATTCTCACAGGCAGTCTTTCATTTAATTACCATTCAGATATTTAAAGTAGTTGTCAAACAACAATAAAATTTAAGGAATGCAAAAAAGACGCTCAATGGCTTTTTAGTTGCAAATTATCATTGCAAAGATGACTAAAATATTGAGTAAATATACTCAGGGAAAATATTTTAAAAGCTAGAAAACCAACATATACAAAAGGATTTTAACTTGAATAATTTACATAAATATATTAGACTGTAACGCTTAGGAATTATGAAGCTCATTGTATCGTGGCTTTGTGAGTGTTCATATTTTCTGGACTCCGATAGTGCTACTTTATAAACTTATTTTCAATTTATAATTATTTAATGTATTTGTAGTACATTAGAATTATATTGTAAATATAATAAGTGTATATTTAATTTTTCTTTTTGAATCAATTATGAGGTTTGCTGCAAATAAAAAACATGCTTGTTTTTAAAAGTAAAGATGCACTACTTTTGGTAGGCAATGTTCTATTTTGGGGGCTCAAAATAAAGCAAATCCAGAAAAGAAAAACAAAACAAAACAAAAACCTCATAGCAATAAGTCCCCCAAACATTCTTTAACTAAAGAGAGCAAAATGATTATAACATAAGCATAATTATGATTCCTAGAAATCCCAAGTTGCTTGCAATCTAACTTCTACATGATGATGTTCCCTACTGATAATACATATGTATGTAATGTTTTTAAAGAATAGATGCAGCATTTAATGAATAATTTTATCAAAAAAATGGCTGAAACTTAATTTATGCTTTTGCCTTTTAGCATTTTTGTAGGGTTCCCAATGTTAAATATACAGTGTATATTCCTTGCATATTTGAAATTTGAAAACATACATTTTCCATTTTTTACTTCCTCTTCTTTTTTTCCTTCTTTCTGTTACTTCTTTCCCTTCCTTTTATCTCTTGATACTTCAGGTTCATTCATGTGTTTTATCTGTTTTATTTTATTTTAATGTCCCATTTTAACAGTTCACTAGCTATGTCTGTTGTTCCATAGAATATTTAAATATGGTATAGTATTTTTAGTAGAATGTGGCTATGACTCATGTCTGAGTTTCTTAGTTAATCCAGAATTGTGAATTTAAACAAATTTTTATACAAATGTGTGTGTAGAGATAGGATGTGCTAAAGTAGATTTTTAAATATATTTTCTTTAAAATACAGACATAAAATATAGGATATAAAAATAAAAAATCCAATACTAATATATAATGCTATATAACATTCATTTTCATTGCAGACATATGTGATCTAAACAATATTTACAATAATTATATCTTTTTGTGAGATTATATTAGTTTCATTTTTAAAACTCTCAACATATGATGCAATTTGAGGCTATTTTTTCAAAAAGATTTTTAATCTATTTGCTATCACAGTCCAGACATTTACATTGGTTTTATATGAGATTGCTAAATTTGATCATGAGTAATAAAGTTATTTTCTCATTAATATTTACCTTAACTCATAGAATCATACATTAAAAAAAGCTTTTGATTTATAATCACGAATTCACCATTAAATGGTTCATTTCATAAAGATTTTTAAGGTCCTCCACAGAAATATCATGCTAAATGTTAGCTATAACTCTATTCGATCATTCAAAATCTCAGATCAATGCACATATAAACTTTAATTTCCACTATGAAGACTTTTCAAACTCTACAAGCACGTGGACAAATGTATAGTATGAATATAGATGTTCAAGAAATGCACTGATATCAGTTTGCATTGAGGTGATATTAAACAGAAAAAGGATTACATGTTTCAAGAAATAGTGTTGAATTGGAAGGATAAAACCTACACATTGGATAAATATATCTAGATTGAGCTTAAAAGAATAAGGAATAGTCTTGCTCATTACCAACAATAATAAGGAACTAAAGCAAATTCAGAATTAAACATAGTGATAGACCATGCAAAGGACCACTACAGATTATAATCAAAGGTTTGTACTATGGATGGTGTATGTGCAAAGACCGGTAAGCCTAACATTATAGGAGCTCTCTCCAGGCCTTCAGTGCCTCCTGTGCTGTTTGGCTGCCTTCAGTGCTTCCCCTCCTCTTTACCCCATGCTGATTGGCTGCCTTCAGTGCCTCTCTTTTTCTCGTCCCATGCTGTTAGCTGCGTGCCTGACATGGATCAATACCCTATTGGCTGTAACCTAACCTCAGGGCCATGATTGGTCTGAGGACCCTATATATAGACTTTTGCACTAACTGAAATAAATGGGTCTGCCTCTGGCTCTGGCAGAGCAGTTTTACCTACCCCAGGTGTCTGAGTGAGTGACTTTGTGACCATCCACCCCATACCTCCTCCCATGGGACCCCATATCGCCCTTCCTAAGGTCCCCATACCTTCTTCCCTCGGGACCCCAGACCTCATCCCATGGGACACCATTTCATCCTCCCTGAGGACCCCTCGGTCCCCCTCCTCCCACGGGACCCCAACTCATCGAGCCCACCCACATGAGGCACCACATAAAGGATATCTGGTGCCCACGTGCTCTAGTGGCCTGCTCTACTCCTCCGATCCTTGTCCTGGGACCCCATTTCATCCTCCCTGAGGACCCCTCAGTGCCCTTCATCCCATGGGACCCCAACTCGTCAAGTGAACCCAGAGGAAGCACGATATAGACAACATAACATTTTCTTTATGATAAAAGTGTTCTATCTTCTCAATTGGAGGGGAAAATAAACCTGCTTATTAGGTAACCACATCATGGGAAATGAACATGCACAGACAGATTTAGCAGACTCAAGCTTAAATTACCTTTTCTAGATGTTATGTAAAACTTTTCATCTTACTCATTCAATCAACCCTTTCACAGACATACTCTCCTAGCTTACAAGTGATACTGTTCTGAGTGATACTGTTCTGCCCCCCTAGAGTTATATTTTGTGTTTCTGTTTTGTCTTGGTAAATAACATTTTCTGTTTCCATACTAATTTGTAAACAATGGGAATAAGTTTTAATAACAACTGGCATCTATCAATTTGTCCATGAACAGAATCTTAGGCTTGTTTAGTTTCAAAATACTCTGCTTTATAAAATGAAATATAAATTGAAATGATGAATTAAGGAAATATTTTCATAATAATGATCATTAAGTAATGATTCAACTTACTATTATATGGCTATATGTCTTTGCAATTTTAGATAGCCTCATTAGGAGTATATTAGACATGTACATAGCATAGAAAAATATTTAGTCTTTGGCTTAACAGAGAAAATGACTTGAGAGTAAATTTTTATGAACTAAATGTGGAGAGGGGAAAAATAGTTCTATTTTACTAGAGTTATATAACAAATATGCTTGAGTAACCTTTATTCTTTATGAATAAATTTTAATCTTAAAATAATCCAGAAGTTGAGAACTATAATTAAAATGGCATCTATTATTAGGCTTCCATGTACACTCTGCTATAAGCTATACTATAAAAAATGATTTAAATTACAGTAAAATCAGAAAAAAAGTATTAGATAATTCAAGAAATATTTCATAACTTCACCTGATCTGATTTTGTGATTAAATTAACCCTAGAGTTATACTTCTGTGGCGAAGTAATGATTAATAGTGTTGGTTACATTAATGAAATCAGAAGTAGTCATTTAAATGGATCACCTGAATTGCTTTCTCCATTTAGTTTTTAAAATTAGTGCTGTAAAACTTTCCTTTTCTTTCTCCTATTACTTCAATAATATTTGGGGAAGTAACTTGGAGTTTTGTAATCTTAAGAATCTTTGAAATCTAAAAATATGTTACCATTTCACAAGTGTAACTGAACTATGAAAACAGAGCATATGAAATTGCTGATGTTCAAATATGCAATTTTAATTCTTAGAATGCTTGTGTTTAGAACTCTTATGGCATCTATTGGCCAATGTTGGTATTACACATGGAAATTTGACTTCACACAACTATACAGTTACGTATTTCCAAGAAATGATTATTAAAATGCATGCTGATGAAGAGATGCATAATGGAAATCTCACATGTTTAGTATTGGATTTAAAGTATTAAGCAAGTACATTAAAACAAATATAATATAGAAGTTGATCTTACAAAATGTTTGTACTGTAATATTGACCATTTCAACACTTTTAAAATTTATGTTAATCGTGTTTTAGAATCTAATATGTTCAAACTAATTGCCATCAATATCTTATTTGAACTTTTCAATTTTTATGAGGAACAAAATAATTGTTCTTTCAGATTTCAAAAACAGCACATAGTAACATTTTATCTTATAATCTTTGAAAGCAGAATGTACAAGGATATGAAGAATATAACTCTATGTCCTGAGTTCAGAAAGATAATGTACAAGGAAATATATGTTAAAAATGTAGTAATCTGCGTATTTGGCCATACAGATAATTTTGCCCAAAATCTGATATTTAATTGCTTGAAAAAGACACAAGAATGATAAAGGATGAGAAAGAACCTGGAGTTTGTTAGCTTTTTTTTCTGTATAATGCATTATATTATACATATATGCATATATATATTGCATCAAATAACATATCAAAAATTCTATAACTAAAATTCTAATACAAGATAATTAAGATAAAAATAAAAACTTCAGGTGAAAACTAGTAAAATTTCATGGACAAAGTAAATAATCATGAAAGCAGTTAGTAAAAAGTTTGGCGAAGTGAAGAAATGCTACTGATTTTTCCTTGTTCTTTTTAGCTTTCCAAAGCATATGGCTTAAAGCAGGTGTCCTACTTTTTGAACAAGAATGGCAAGAGGACTATCTAGGAGGAAATGTGCTAAGGAACCAACCGAATATTTTTTCTGCTGCTTTTCCTGAAGTTTCATTCTTCAATGTCTATTTCTGTTTGCTGATATTATACAGAAATTACTTGAACTAGAAAGAGCAAACAACTGCCAAGGAAGAAACTTGAAAACAATTCCAATATATTGGAGTGTCACACATGATACACCACTTTGGAATTTGTTACTGCTGCTCAGCAAATAACTCCAGCTCCCCTTCTGTGAAGTTGTTTGAATAACACTCTGTGGTCTCTAATGAGTGGAGTCATGTGTCCATCTCTGTGTAAGAATTATGGGTAGACATAAGTCAATTTTGGTTGTGGGTGGGAAACCTTGTAGGCTCCTCCCTCTCTGCCAAAATATTGACAATATTCAGGAATGTGGCTGCTCAATCAGGCTGGGCACCAAAGGAACAACAATGAACCAAGAGGCTTTTGCAGACCCATTCTGGCCACGGAGCACAAGCAAGAAATACCTTTTAGTTGTTTTAGGGCACTGCAATTTGAAATTAGTTTTAGGTCACCGAGATTTGAGCTTAGGTGTTTGTTCTGTTACCACATCATAAATAGTTTAATTGTTATTCTCAAGCTATGGAATTAATTTTGAAATAGTTGTATAGGCATCGATCCCTCACAAGCAATGTAGTTTGATAATTTTTCTAAGTACACTGATTTCCTAAGATGGACTTATTTATTTCATAGAAGTCTCATTAGGTCCAACCTCCTAAAGGTTGTGCCAATAGTGCCACAAGATGAGGACTAAGACTTCAACATAGAGGTCTTTGAGGGACACCTATCCAAATCACAGCAAGGAGTAAAGAGTTTGTTTCTATTCAAACAAACAAGGGATAATTTGGCAGAAGAGAAAAAGGCATTCCAGGCAGCAGAAAATAAAATGGGGCACAAGTGATGTTCTTGTTTTATTGTTCATAAAGTAATCTAGTCTAGAAAAACATAATGTCCACAATGTTTATAGAAGAGAGTCATGTTTCTAATTACTATCTTCATTTTGTCCTTTTCCCTTCATTCCTCCATAAACTGTTCCGCTTGCCATTTCTGCCCCAAATATTGTTCAAAAACTGCTCTAGTCATGGTCAAAATGATTGTCTTTCAATAAATCACAGGGCACTTCTCCTGTCTTGGGCTCTCCAGTGTTTCCAGTGTGAAGCCAGCTGTCACTGTCCAGAGCCTCCTTTTATCTCTCCTGATCTTTTAAGTAGCCTTTGAACACATTTGGTCCTCTCACACAGATCTCTCCCTCTGCTTTGCAGTTTCAATAGTGTAACTTCTCCACATCAAGCTTGATATGATTGCGAGGCAGAGGTTCCCCCACATTCCCTAAGGTCCAGTCCCCCGGTGTGGTGAAGGTGCATCTAGCAGTACACTCAATTTGTCCATAACTTTCAAAAACCTGGCACCCTAGCCCTATTGGCCACCTACTGGTAGAATAGTCACTGATAAGGCTGCTTGGGCTTCCTGAAGCCAAGGCAGGGCCCATGCCCTGAGATATTAAGCCTGTAGTGGAACACCTGGTACAGGGGCTTGGCATCATCATAGTAGTGGGTAAGCAGGTAAGAAAGCTCTCTTCAATCACAGATCACTGGGCTCTGCCACTGTCCTCCACTACTTGCATGGTGGTCGCAGGGCCTTTGACCCATGAGTGAACCACTAGGCAAGTATGACAGCCAGTGTACCCGTGCTGAGGGTGGTGGCTGAGAAGCTGCAGAAAAACTGGCCCAAGTCACTCAGCTCAGGAAGCTGCAGTATTCTCAGGATTCTCTGTGCTTCTTCTCCAGAGTGAGAGGACAAACTCTTCTGGTGGCTGGGAAGAGAGAGGAGAAGAGAGAAAGAGAAAGAGCAAGAGCACAAGCGAACCAATTAATGCTGTTGAATATCGTCGCCCGCCGGCAGGAGACAATAAGGACACCATTGTTCTTAGAAAGCAGTCTTTATTTTGTCGAGCGCTCTTCTTGCCTTCCAAGT